>PVJX010003472.1:0-108244 GCA_004027295.1 Dolichotis patagonum | reverse complement strand
AATAGTGAACACATCTAGTGAAAATACAGCTAAAAAATTAGAGGAACAAAGCAAACAGATGGAATCCCTGAATGAACACTATAAGAAACAAAGAGATTACATAAAGAAGATTCAAAGAGATATAGAGGAAATCAAAAATGCTATTGAAAGCTGTCAAAACTGCCTCAATGAAAGTGAAGATAGAATTTCAGACCTTGAAGATAAGATTGCAGCCAGTGAACAGGAAAGGAAAGATCTCTTAAAAATAACAAAGAATCAGGAAATAACAATTCAACACCTGCAAGATGATGCAAAGAAAAATAACATAAGATTAATAGGGATAAATGAAAAAGAAGGGGACAGCCCAAATGATATCAAGAGGCTATTTATAGAATAGCTGAAAACTTCCCAAACATGAGAAGAGAAACAGACATCTGGATAAGTGAAGCATATAGAACTCCAAACAGCCATAACCAAAATAAAACTACACCCAGACACATAATAATCACCATCCCATAAATCCACCAAAAGAACAGCATACTAAAAGCTATTAGACAGAAAAACAGATCACCTATAAAGGAAAACCTATCAGAATCACAGCAGACTTCTCAAAACAAAAAATGAAGTCAAGAAGAGCATGGAGTGAACTATTTCACATCCTAAAGGAAAACCACTTCCAACTCAGACTGACATACCCTGCAAAACTGTCATTCAAAATGGATTGAGAAATAAGATATTTCCATGACAAAGAACAGCTGAAGAACTTCATGAACACCAAACCAACCCTAATATCTGAAAGACATTCTAGATATACATAGGATAAAACCACCAAGCAAGGTAGACAATTAAATAGAATGGAAAGCTAACAATACAACAGCAGAAACATAACATATCAAAAATAAATCAATATATAACAGTTACAACCATTAATATAAATGGCCTCAACTCACCAATCAAAAGAAACAGACTGGCAGAATGAATCAAGAAACAACATCCAACTATATGCTGTCTACAAGAAACCAATCTAACCCAAAAGGACACTCATAGACTGAAAGTCAAAGGATGGAAAGCAATACTTCATGCAACAGGAAACCAAAAAAAAGTGGGATTAGCCATCCTGTTTGCAGACAATGTGAATTTCAAACCAAGAATGATCCAAACAGATAAGGAAGGTCACTACATACTAGTTAGGGGAAAACTTCAAGAGGTAGAGATAACAATCTTAAATATATATGCAGCAAATTCCAGAGTACCCAGCTATATAAAGCAAATACTAACAGAAATGAAAAATCAAATAAGCAATAACACAATTATAACAGGAGACTTTAACACACCATTGACACAAAGGGACAGATCAACTAGACAGAAAATCAGCAAAGACGTAACAGAACTGAATCACACCTCTGAACAAATATACTTGATAGATGTATACAGAGTGTTCCATCCAACAAAATCAGAATATACCTTCTTCTCAGCAGTACATGGGACATTCTCTAAAATAGACCATATATTATCCCACAGAACATATTTAAGTAAATGCAAAAGAATTGAAATTATCCCATGCATGTTATCGGATCATAGTGCCATGAAACTAGAAATTAACGATAAAAGCAACTGCAAAAACCTCACAAACACATGGAAACTGAATCATATACTCTTGAGCAACCAGTGGGTCACAGAGGAAATTAAAGAAGAAATTAAACAATATCTACAAGCAAATGAAAATACAAACACAACTTACCGGATTTTGTGGGATGCAATGAAAGCAGTCCTGAGAGGAAAATTTATTGCATTGAGTTCCCACATCAGGAATACAGAACGAACACAAATAAACAACCTGATGCTACAACTCAAACATCTAGAAAAAGAACAAGCCAAGCCCAAAGCCAAAAGAAGGGAGGAAATTTTAAAGATCAGAGCAGAAATTAATGCAATAGAGACTAAGAAAACAATACAAAGAATCAATGAATCAAAGAGTTGGTTCTTTGAAAGAATAAATAAAATTGATAAGCCCCTGGCCAACCTTATTTTAAAAAGGAAAGAAAAAACTCAAATTCATCCAATAAGGAATGAAAAAGGTGAAATTACTACAGACTCAGCCAAAATACAAAAGATTGTCAACACCTATTTCGAAAACCTCTACTCTCATAGGTTCGATAACACAGAAGAAATAGACAGATTCCTAGATACAGATGAACTACTGAAGTTGGATCAGGAACATGTAAAAATGCTGAACAACCCAATTTCTATTACTGAAATTGAAAATGTAATTAAGTCCTTGCCAACAAAGAAGAGCCCAGGCCCAGATGGATTCACTGCAGAATTCTACAAGAAATACAAAGAAGACTTAATTCTGACACTCCTCAAATGCTTCAATGAAATTGAAAGGGAAGCAATTCTTCATAAGTCATTCCTGGAAGCAAATATTACTCTAGTACCAAAACCAGAAAAAGACTCAACTAAAAAAGAGAACTATAGGCCAATCTCCCTAATGAACATAGATGCAAAAATTCTCAATAAAATATTGGCAAACAGGATGCAGCAAATCATCAAGAAGATTATACACCATGACCAAGTGGGATTCATCCCAGGAATGCAGGGATGTTTCAACATACGCAAATCAATAAATGTAATTCACCATATCAATAGAGCAAAAGCAAGAACCACATGATCATCTCTATAGATGCAGAAAAAGCTTTTGATAAAGTCCAACACTCATTCATGATAAGAACCTTACAAAGAATTGGAATAGATGGTCTTTATCTCAATATGATAAAGGCCATCTATGACAAACCTACAGCCACCATCATATTAAATGGTCAAAAACTGAAAGCCTTTACCTTAAAATCGGGCATAAGACAAGAATGTCCCCTGTCACCACTCCTACTCAACATAGTACTGGAAATACTAGCCAGAACAATAAGACAGGAAAGAGAAATAAAAGGAGTAAAGATAGGAAAAGAGGAAGTTAAATTATTATTATTTGCAGATGGCATGATGCTTTAAATAGAAGACTCCCAAAACTCTATTGAAAGACTCCTAGACATAATAAATAAATTCAGCAAGGTAGCTGGATACAAAGTCAATACTCAAAAATCAATAGCATTTCTATACACTAACAACAAAAATACTGAGAGAAAAATAAGAGAAGCCAAACCATTCATACTAGCATCCAAAAAAATGAAATACTTAGGAATTAATCTCACAAAAGAACTAAAAGACCTATACAGTGAAAATTATAATACCCTGAAAAAGGAAATCGAAGAGGACCTCAGAAACTGGAAAGACATCCCCTGTTCATAGATAGGAAAAACAAACATTGTGAAATGGCCATTCTCCCAAAATTACTATAGAGATTCAATGCAATCCCAATCAAAATACCACTAACATACCTCATAGATCTAGAGAAATCACTCCTAAAATTCGTCTGGAACCAGAAGAGACCTAGAATAGCAAAGATGATTCTAAGCAACAAAGGCAAGGCAAGAGGCATCACAATCCCTGACTTGAAATTATACTACAAAGCTACAGTAATAAAATCAACATGGTACTGGAGTAAAAACAGACCTGAAGATCAGTTGGAATAGATTGGAAGGTACAACCACAACCACAAACTCACTCAACTACCTTATCTTTGATAAAGGGGCCGAACATGCTCACCAGAAAAATGACAGTCTCATTAACAAATGGTGCTGGAAAAACTGGCTATCAATATGCAGAAGACTAAAACTAGACCCATGCCTATCACCATGTACTAAACTAAAATCTAAATGGATCAAAGATATAAACATTAAAATGGAAACACTAAATCTGCTGAAAGACAAAGTGGGTAAAAACCTCAGAGATACAGGGGTAGGAAGAGAATTCATGAACAAGAATCAAACTACACGGGAAATACTTACCAGAATCAATAACTGGGACCACATCTCATTAAAGAGTTTCTGCACGTCAAAGAGATTTCCAGCAGAGTGAAAAGAAAACCCACAAATTGGGAAAAAATCTTCATGGACAGCCCCTCAGACAAAGGACTTCTGTCTAGAACTTAGAAAGAATTTTAAAAAATCAGACCCTCGAAATTCAAAGACCCAATCCAAAAATGGGCATCTGAAATGAATACACAGTTCTCAGATGAAGAAATATGAATGGCAAATAAATACATGAAAAAAATGTTCATCATCTTTAGTCATGAGATAAATGCAAATTAAAACCACACTGAGATTCCATCTCACTTCAGAAAGGTTGGCCAAGATAGAAAACACTACCAACAACAAGTGCTGGAGAGGCTGTGGGGAAAAAGGAACTCTTCTGCACTGTTGGTGGGAGTGCAGACTGGTGCAACCACTGTGGAGGTCAGCCTGGAG
Source organism: Dolichotis patagonum (assembly GCA_004027295.1). NCBI lineage: Eukaryota > Metazoa > Chordata > Mammalia > Rodentia > Caviidae > Dolichotis > Dolichotis patagonum. The sequence continues at coordinate 103,904 of PVJX010003472.1, read as the reverse complement.
ATTCCTCAAAAAGCTGGGTCTGAAGGTCCCATTTGACCCAGCTATCCCACTTCTAGGCATATTCCCAGAAGATCTGAAAACATTATACCACAGTGATATATGTGCACTCATGTTTATAGCAGCACAATTTGTAATAGCCAGATCTTGGAAACAACCTAAGTGCCCATCAACTGAATAATGGATAAAAAAGTTGTGGTATTTTTATACAATGGAGTACTACTCAGCTATAAAGAATGATCACATTGAGATATTTATAAATAAATGGACACAACTTGAGACCATTCTCTTAAGTGAAATAAACCAAACTCACAAGGGTAAATACCATATACTCTCCCTAATATGAGATTTGATAAGAGTATATAAGACTTCATGGTAAGCATGAGGCCCCATCTCATAGCTTCGAAGTCTTTCAAAGTTTTAAATCATCAGGTGGAATGGTGTTATCCTGTTTTGTTTGACTATATCATGTGTGATTATATGAACAGCTGTTTTGAAGAAAACAGAACATTATGACAGCTATTGCTGATTTAATCCTGTCCTTCTTAGAAGTCCTACCAAGCTTCTATTCTGATATTTCCATTGGATCTATCTATCACATTGTGTCTTATTGAGATTTGAATATGTGTGAAAGTATAAACAAAATTTTTTATTGAAAATGAGATATTTTAGTACCCATTGATCATTCCCTGTTATTTGGTTCAGAATGCCCTGTAATTCTTTCACTCTTCGAATGGTTTTATACCTTTTTGTTATGTTTGATATTATTGTATTTGAAACTATGCTCAACTATAGCAGAGAAAGAAATATTGTGATAGCTATTTTTAATGTCCGGTTGTCTTAATGTTAAGTATTGTGTTGCCTATGTTGTCCAGTTCCGATCTGCTCTGTACTGACCTCTTTTGTCTTATTCTCTTTAAAATAAAATGGAAAAAAAAGATGATAGGAAATAACAATGGTTATTATATTGCATATTGTTATCCTCAAAGTAATTGCTCAGGCTATCAGATACAGGTGTGCAAGATTGATCAAACAATAAAATTTCCCTTTGAGCAATTTCTTTCCCTTTTACTACATCTATTATAACTTTTGGATCTTATTTCCCTTTCAAATTTTCATACTAGTGAGACAATTTGGTGTATACACATACAAGTCTGATTTATTTCACTTATGAGTATGGTTTCTCATTGCATCCATTTACCTACAAAAGCCCAGAGTTTATCATTCTTTATGGCTGAGCAGTATTCCATTATATAAAAATAACACATCTTTTTTATCCATTCCTGAGTTGATGAGAATTTGGGTTGTTTCCAAGATTTAGCTATTGAAAATTGTGCTGCCATAAACATGGGAGCACATATATTGCTGTTGTATGATGTTTGGAAAAATACCCAGAAAGGAAATAGCAGGGTTGAATGGAACTTCTAATTCTAGTTTTTTGAGGAATCTCCAAATTGATTTCCACAGTGTACTCTCCCACCAACAATGGAGAGGGTTTCTTTTTCCCCACAGCCCTCCCAACATTTGTTATTGGTTAATTTCTTGATGACAGCAATTCTTTCTGGAGTAAGATAATATCTCAGTGTAGTTTTAATTTGCATTTCTCCAATGACAAGTGATGTTGAACATTTTTAAATAAATTTATTTGCCATTTGTTTGTCATCTGAGAATTATGTATTCACCCCAGATGCCCATTTTTGATTGGGTCTTTAAATTTGGGGGCCTGATTTTTTTCAATTCTTTAAAATCTTTTCACAGTTTATGGGTTTTCTTTTCATCTGTTGATGAATTCTTTCAATGTGCAAAAACTTTTTAATAAGACAAGATCTCACTTGTTGATTCTTCGAACTACTTCCCATGCAGTTTGGTTTTTGTTCATGAATTCTCAGCCTACTCCTATGTCCTTGAGATTTCTACCTACTTTGTTTTCCAATAAGTTTAGTGTTTCTGTCTTACTATTTAGATCTTTGATCCATTTTGACTGTAGTTTAATGCATGGTGATAGGCATGGGTCTTCAGCATGTAAAAAGCCAGCTTTTCCAGCACCACTTATTAAAGAGGCTATCTTTCTTCCAGTGAATATATTTGGCCCCTTTGACAAAAATAAGGTGGCCAAGTATGCCTGTAGTTCTGTCTCTATCTTTTGTTCTGTTTCTTTGATCCTCAGGTTTGTTTTGTTTTTGTTTTTGCTTTGTTTTGCTTTTTCCCAGTACCATGCTATTTTGTTACCACAGCTTTGTAGTATAATTTCAAGTGTGGGATTGTGATGCCTCCTTTGCTTTTGTTGACCAAGATTGCCTTTGTTATTCTAGATCTCTTGTGGCTCCATATGAATTTTAGGAATGTTTCCTCTAGATCTGTGGTAATGTTATTTTTGATCAAGTTTGCATTAAATCCATATAATAGTTTTGGATGTATGACCATTTTCACAATGTTGGTTCTTCCTATTCATAAGCAAGAGATATCTTTCCATTTTCTGAATTCCTCTTCAATTTGTTTTTTCAGAATACTATAATTTTCAATGTATAAATCTTTTACTTTCTATGTTATATTGATTCCTAAGTATTTCACTATTTTGATATTATCATGAAGGGTATGGTTTCCCTAATTTCTCTCTCAGTGAGTTTGTTTGTGTACAGGAATGCTATTGACTTTTAATTATTGACTTTGTACCCAGCTCTGATGCTGAATTTGCATATTAGGTCTAGCAGGCTGTTGGTGGAGTTTGGGGTCTTCTACTAGAGCATCATGTCATCTGTGAATGATGATCATTTAACTTCTTCCTTCCTATCTTTATTCCTGTTATTTCTCTCTCTTATCTAATTTCTCTGGCTAATGTTGCCAGAACTATATTGAATAGGAGTGATAATAATGGACAACCTTGCCTTGTTTCTGATTTTAGAGTAAACGCTTTCAGTTTTTCACCATTTAGTATTGTGTTGGATGTTGGTTTGTCATAGATAGCTTTTATCTAACTGAAGTAAAGACCACCTATTCTGATTTTCACTATGGTTTTTTACCATGAATGAATGTTGGACTTTATCAAAAGCTTTTTTTTTGCATCTATTAAGATAGTCATGTGATTTTTGTCTTTTGATTTATTAACATGGTGTGTTACATTTATGGATTTGCATATGTTGAATCATCCCTGCATTCCTTGGATGAATCTCACTTGGTCTTGTTGTGTAATCTTCTTGATGATTTGCTGGATTCTGTTTGCCATATTTTATTGTGGATTTTTTGCATGTATGTTCATTATGGAGACTGACCTGTAATTTCCTTTTTTGGTTGGGTCTTTCTCTGATTTTGTTATCAGGGTAATACTTGCCTCCCAGAATGAATTAGGGAAAATTGTTTCCCTTTCAATTTCATTAAAGAGTTTGAGGAGTATTGGTATTAAATCATCTCTAAATTTCTTGTGGAATTCAGCAGTGAATCCATCAGGACCTGGCCTTTATTTGTTGGGAAGTTTTAAATTATGTTTTCAATTTCATTAACTGATATTGGTTTATTCAGAAGTTTTCTATCTTTTTGATCCAGCTTTGGTGATTCTTATGTTTCTAGGAATCTGTCCATTTATTCTGTGTTTTCTGCCTATGAGAGTAAAGCTTTTCAAGGTAGGTATTGATGATCTTCTATATTTCCACAGGATCTGTAGTAATTTCACTCTTTTCATTCCTTATTGCACAAACTGGAGTTTTTCTTTCTTTTTTCTGATAAGATTGGATAAGGGTTTATCAATTATATCTATTCTTTCAAAGAACCAACTTTTAGATTCATTAATTCTTTGCATTGTTTTCTTAGTGTTAACTGTATTAATTTCTGCTCAGATCTTTACAGTTTCCTCTCTTCTTTGGTCTTTGGGTTTGACTTGTTCTTCTTTTTCTAGAAGGTTGAGATACAGCACTAGGTTCTTTATTTGTGCTTATTCTGTTTTTCTGCTGAGAAATTGCCACTGTAAATTTCCTTCTGAGGACTGCTTTCATTGTATCCTACAGATTCCAGTAAGTTGCATTTGCATTTTTGTTTGCTTGTAGTTATTGTTTAATTTCTTCTTTAATTTCTCCTTTGTTCCATTGGTTGTTCAGAAGGATACTATTTAATTTCCATATGTCTATAGAGCTTTTGAAGCTCTATAATTTCCAATTTAGTGCACTATGGTCAGACAATATCTGTGGGATATTTCAGTTCCTTTGCATTTACTTAAACATATTCTATGGGCTAGTATATGATCTATTTTAGAGAACATCCCACATGCAGCTGAGAAGAATGTGTATTCTGATGTCATTGCATGGAACACTGTACATATCTAAGTCCATTTGTTCACAACTTTGATTCACTTATTTTATTTCTTTGCTGATTTTTTGTCTAGTTAATATGTCTCTTTGTGTCAATGCAGTGTTAAGGACCCCTGTAATAATTGTATTATTGCTTATTTGATTTTTCATGTCTATTAATATTTGCCTTACGTAGTTAGGTGCTCCCATATTTGGTGTATATGTATTTATGATTGTTATCTCTTCCTCTTGAAGTTTTCCCCTAACAAGTATGTAGTGACCTTAGTTATCGCTTTTGATCATTCTTGTTTAGAAGTTCATATTGTCTGCAAACAGATAGGTAGCCCTGCTTTTTTCTGGGCTCCTGTTGCATGGAATATTGTTTTCCACCTTTTGACTTTCACTGGATGTATTTCCTTTTGAATTAAATGTGTTTCTTGTACATAGCATATTGTTGGATTTTGTTTCTTGATCCATTCTGCCGGTCTATTTCTTTTGATTTGTGAATTGAGGTCATTTTTGTTAATGATTATGACCAATATTTATTGGCTTATCTTTGTCATGTTATCTTTCTGCTGTTAGTTCCCTACTTTTCTGCTTTGTTTATTTGCTTGTCCTGTTTATTGGTTTCTTCCAGTTGTTGTTCTTGGAATTGTGGCCATTTTTATCTCTCTCTAGAATGTCTTGCAGTACTCTCTGTAGGGTTGTTTGAGTGGTCATGAAGTTTTTCAGTTGTTCTTTGTCATGGAAGTATCTTATTTCTTCATTGATTTTGAAAGATAGTTTTTCATTATGACAGCTATTGCTGATGTCATATCGTCTTGCTTAGAAGTCCATCCATGCTTCTATTCTTCTATTACCATCAGTTCTATCATGTTGTGTCTTATTGGGATTTTAATATATGTGATAGTATAAACAAATCTTTTTATTGAAAATGAGATATTATAGTAGCCATTGATCATTCTCTGTTATTCGGTTCAGAATGCCCTGTAATTCTTTCATTCTTTGAATGGTTTTATACTATTTTGTTATGTTTGATATTATTGTATTTGAAACTATGCTCAACTATAGCAGAGAAAGAGATATTTTGATAGCTACTGTTACTGTCCGGTTGTCTTATTGTAAAGTGCTGTGTTGCCTATGTTGTTCTGTTCTGATCTGCTTTGTTCTGCCCTCTTTTGTTTTATTCTTTGAAATAAAAAAATAAAAAATAAAAAAAGAAAGATAGTTTTTCAGGGTACATCAATATGGGTCAAAAAAATTTTTTCTAGTACTTGAAATACTTTGCTCCATGCTTTTCTTGACTTGATGGTTTGTGTTGAGATGTATGTTATGATTCTAATAGGCTTTCATTTGTAGGTGATCTGTTTCTTTTTTCTAGTAGCTTTTAATATTTTGTTCTTATGCTGAATTTCTGGGATCCTGATTATTATATGTCAAGGTGTAGATTTATTTTTATTATGGTTAATGGGGGTTCTATATGCCTCACTTATCCATGCATCTGGTTCTTTTCCCATGTTTGAGAAATTTTCTGCTACTTCTGCAAATAGTATTTTCTTGCCATTTATGTTGTCTCTTTTTCTTTGATATCTATCAGTCTTCTCTTTGTGTCATCTCGCAGCTGTGGAATTGTTATTTTATGATTCTTTGTTATTTTTAAGAGATCTTTCCTTTCATGATCACTAGTTACACTCCTGTCATGGAGGTCTGAGAATGTCTTCAATTTCATTTACGCAGTTTTGCCAGCTTTCGATGGAATTATTGATTTCCAGGATAGCTCCTTGTATCTGTTTTGTGTGTTCTAATTGATTCCTATATTGTTCACTCAAGGTTTCCATTGCTTTTCTATGTTCCTCTATTTTTTATCTGTCTTCTTTGGATATAGTCACCAATTCTCTCTTTATGTTTATCATTTCTGTTTTTACCTGAGGGATTATTTCTGATCTGATTTCCTTTACAGCTTCCTAGAGTTGTTTCTTTACTTCCATTGTTATCATTTCAGAAATTTCTGGTTTGTGATTTCTAATTTGTTCCATGTCTGCCTCCTGTACTAGATCTGGGTGGGCTGGAAGTTTGAGATTGCATTTTGTTGTTTTGTTTTGGCATTTTCCTGTGTTCCTCCAATGATGCCATCAGATGGATGCCAAGTCCTAGCTGGTTTCTGCACTGGCAGCTCTTCCAGTAGCAGGCCTCACTGAGGGTTGCTGATAGCTGTGGGTCTCTGGGTACAAACTCCCAGTCCCTGAGGGCCTCCGAGATAGTTCCAAGGTGTGGGCAGGTCACTGGGTGCAGAACCCCAACCCTTGCAGGCCTAAGGGAGGGTTCCCAAATGATGCAGATTGCTGGGTGCAGGTTCCCAGTCCCCAGGAGCCTCACCTATGGTTTCTGGCTGTAGGCTTCCCAATACCTGTAGGCCTCATTGTGGGTTCCTGGATGACTGTGGGTCTCTAGACACGCACTCCCTGTCTCTACAGGCGTCAGAGATGGCTCCTGTGTGGTCAGATCACTGGGTGCAGCTTCCCAGTCCCCAGGAGCCTCACCTATGGTTTCTGGCTGTGGGCAGGCCACTGGGCACAGCTTTCCAGTCCCTACAGGCCTCACTGTGGGTTTCTGGATGACCATGGGTTGCTGGGTAAAAATTTTTATTAATTCTAAACTTACTGACTGATATTAACTTTTTGATCTTCTTTTTACCCTAAAAGCATTGTCCTCACAATACCTAAATATCTGAAGTTCTTGGTTCATCTTTAATATCAGTAATAAAGTTCTACTTTCTGACATTCTTGAAAAACAAAACAGAACAAATAAAGCACATGTAAGTATACTTTATATGTCACAATGTATCCTTATTCATTTGGGGGTAACTGAGTAGAAGTTAATGAGAGTACAAGTCTACATATACCAAAAAGAAGTCAATGTATAACCAACATCCGCATATTAGCGGTCTTCTTAGTAGTGATTGTGTAACACTTTTCAAGAGTCTGTCACCTATTACGTATTTTACTGGGTAAAATGTTACATATTTATACTATTAGAGTCATTACTATGTTGGTTATTTATTTTAGGCAGCAAATTAACCAATCTAAACAAAGAAATTTAAATTGAAGTCTCAGAACATGATCTAGATGAATATTTAATTTCATAAAAATTAATTTGACCTATTTTTACCCTTTTTATCCTTTTCTTCATTGAAGCTCTTAAACTCATTATCAGTGGATTAGCTGTCAGATATTTCTAATTAAAATCACCCCTAAGTACAGTGCAGGTAGAATTTTATATCCCATGGCATAATGAAAGGGATATGGTTTGTACTGTACACATCTCAACTTCCTTTTAAGTGTACACAGCAAATATTCAGCATTACAGCAAGGGTCAGAAAGCATCTGCCATTAAACAGAGGTTGACACTTGTGTATAATTATCTAGTGTGATTAATGAAGAAGGAGATCAAAGTTTCATGCAATTTTAATTTTCTGCTCTGGGCTTGATGTGCAAAGGATCAGTACTGGGTAATAAAGGAATATAGGTTCATACTAATAAGCATGACAAACGAATTTTTTAAATGAGTCTAACTCATTAGCTAGGCATATATAAACCTATGTGACCCTTAGTGTTCTGGCAGGATTTGGACATAATCTTAATGCCTACTAAGTAGTTGTGTGGTAATATTTCAACAAATTGATTCCTTTATGAAAAGCAAACACACTTAAATGTATCCATGCTGAGGTACAACAAAAACCAAAATGCTTATAAGGAAAGGATCTTGTCTGCAAAAACTAAATCTTATTAACAGTGTTTTTGTACAAGACTACATCTTTAACATCTACTGTGAACCTCTGTAGACACTTTGACAAGAATGACATTTTGGCAGAATTAACAAACCAAGAAAAAAATATGTGCTCTAGCCCTAACACGAACACTGTTGAAATGAAAACACAATACCCAGACGATACGTGAACGTGAATTTCTGGGATGTTGCTGATTCAATATGGTCTCATTGTCTATATTACAACAAGCTGGCCCAGCACCTCTAGAGACTAGTAAGAAAGTTCAGTGCCTTAAATGAAAAGAAAACATTTGTCCTCTTTTAAATAAGCTCCAAAACTGTGTAAGGAAGAAAAGAAAAGACAAGTACTATACATACTTTTACAAAATAGATTATGGAGTTCAGAGCAAATAGAAAACAACTTCTGGAATTTTTTTATGATATTGGTTACTTAGCACTTTTTAAAAATAAGATTCTTGTTTATATATTTAGAAAGCTCATTTTTTAAAAATTTAGGAGTAAAGTTATGACGGAACTAGGGATTCAGTAAGCAATAAGATTTTCAATGAGTTCCAGACAACGCTTGACCAAAGTCACGCTTTTTAGTTTCATGTTCCAGCAAACTTGAATTGGGCATTTAAACAGTGTAAGTGCTAACAGAATAAAGAATGAACACCAGACCTCATCTTCTAGGAGTTCAGAAACTGGTCAAGGAAATAAAAGTGCAAACAAGAATAATACAGAACAGTTGTGCATAAGTCTATAGGAAAAGAACCAGCTCAGTGTGATAAGAAGCTAGTAGCATAAAAGAGTTAGCAATTCATTCCAGCAAATGATACAGAGCAAGTGTTGGAGACTGGTTTTGAGAGAATGTGTATTCATTCATTCATCAAACATTTATGAGCATAAATAATGACCCAGGTCTTTTTAGGAACTGTATACAAATGAATAAATTATAGTTCCTACACTTCAAAAATCTCACCAGTTATTGCCCTATTTTATCAGTCTTGGTCTTAAACAAGGACCAGACAAGAGCACAGACTTCATAAAGTTTATAATATGGAATGATGCATTGACACTTAAAAGGGTGACCATGATTCTACAAGACAATAATAGCAACCACCCTAAATTTGTTTAAATAAATTAATCCATTCAATCTTTAAATTAACCACCTGATTTAGGCATAGTTTTAAGCCCTATTTTAAAAAGGAAAAAACAAATGCAGGGAGAATGCATAACCCATCCAAATTCAAGAATACAGGAAACAGCAGAGTGAACCCAGGTGCTCCTGTTCCAGGGGCTATACCACTGCTTCAAGATACATATCCCTGCTTCAAGTTCTGTGGTGAGTTAACGTCAAGTCCTGCAGAGCAGAGATGAAAACTAATCTGCCAAAGATTATCTGGAAGAATATCATTCTCCATGAAACTTGTTACCAATACACAGACACACTTCTCTCTCTCTCTCTCTCTCTCTCTCTCTCTCTCTCTGTCTCTCTCTCTCTCTCTCTCTCTCTTTCTGATGCCAGGGATCTAAACTCAGGACCTCATGTTTGCCAAGCAGGCACTTACGCTGCTGAGCTAAACCCCAGCCCAACGTACTTTTTTCTTTGAAAGTGAGCATAGAGCCAAGGGTATGACTGAGCAAGCCTGGTAAGCACGAGGTCCTGAGTTCAATTCCACACACAAGGAAGAAGAAGAAGAAGAAGAAGAAGAAGAAGAAGAAGAAGAAGAAGAAGAAGAAGAAGAAGAAGAAGAAGAAGAAGAAGAGGAAGAAGAAGAAGAAGAAGAAGAAGAAGAAGAAGAAGAAGAAGAAGAAGAAGAAGAAGAAGAAGAAGGGGAGGAGGAGGAGGAGGAGGAGGAGGAAGAAAGCAAAGCAAAGCATAGGAATCCAGTGCAGGGTTGCTGCTGCAGTTTGAGCCATGGCTAGGATGGGTAAGTACATCAACCTTGTAAAAAATGACAATGAAAAAAGTTGAGGGAACACCATAGGTAAGGCAGAGTAACTATTTTGACTATTTTCTTCTCATCAAAAAGTTTTTATCCTTGCTATGCAAGTAGAAAATAACTGAAATTGATTGTCTAATATAATAATTCCTGGGAGGGCAGCTCTTTCTAAAGAATATTGATGACTATGTAAATAGAGTGTTTGACTTTTAAATACTTTCCTATTGCTCATTAGGATTCCAAAATTATTCAGACCCCAAGGACCATCAATTTTAGTGCTTTTTAGTACAAAAAGTGCAAGGAAAAAATATTTTTTAGATACAGACATAAAAACAATAGCTAATTTTTATTAAACACTTTTGTCTTTGCACTATATACTTTACATGAATTATTTCATAAGTGAGGGATGTATTTTCATTTGCTACTTCTTATGAACAAGGAAATTATATGGTTTGCCCCAAAGTCATAGAGATGAAAGTTGAAATTATGCTATGTGTAGCTGTGTTCCTCAAAAATGCATGTACCCAACCTTGATGTTGACAGTGATGAATGAAATTCCTTTCTCTCTCTCTCTCTCTCTCTCCTCCTCCTCCTCCTCCTCCTCCTCCTCCTCTTCCTCCTCTTCCTCTTCCTCCTCCTCTTTTTCTTCCTCCTCCTCCTCCTCTTCCTCCTCTTCCTTTTCCTCCCCCTCCTCCTCTTATTCCTTCTCCTTCCTCTCCCCCTTCTCTCCCCTTTTAATAGTTTGGTGTCCAAGAAAGAAAACAGAGAGAGATCTTCGAGTCCAAACTCTGTAACTTTGTATTCTTGGACAACTGTTCACTTCTTTAAGCCTCAGAATTTCATCTTTATATTGAAGGCATCTGACTATAGTATCTAAGATCTCTCCTGTTTGTAAAGATCTATGATTTTGTGTTTTTTAAAGGCATCTATACTAGCACACACTCTTCCCACCTTTAAAAAGAGAATTTTAAAACATACTGCGTAAATCGGAAACTTAAATTTAGTCAGGTTTTTGGGAAATGTAGGCTACAACCATCTGAGGGGTTGGCATGACATTTTCAATATGCTGAATTATTTGCTGCACCTCACTGAGGCTGAACATCCACCATATTTTTCACTCGTAACTCTGAGGTCTAGTGACACAGTTCATGTCCTCATTTCAAAAAAGATTGATTTCATCTTCAAGAAAGGTGCCCATGAGCTGGAAAAAAATGAATGCTTGTGGGAACCAGTAGCGTAAGTTCTCATTCTATTAAAGCATCAGCTTCTGTTCTACCCACACCTTGCTCACTAAATTCAAGGTTGCTCAGTGTTTCCTTGAGGATGCCATGAGTCTATGAAAAGGAGCAAGCTGTCTTTTTTAACCCAAGAGCCAAATGTTAAGATTCTTTAAGTGCTGATTTGAATTTTAGTGTGCATGATCTTAAATCTCAGAGGTTATGTCTGTTTAAACTGTGCCTCCAAGAATTCCTATCTCACTCAAGTCTAGCATCTTAAGGGGAAAAAAAAGCTTGAAAAGTAACCCAAAGCAGTTATTTTTAAGATACCAAGAGGCATTACGGTAGCCATTATTGATTTGCTTTTATCTTGTTTTGAAGTCCTGTACCATGTTTATTGTTATGTTTTGATTGACCATATTTTGTTTTATTTCATTTGGTTTTATTCTCTTCAAAATAATAAATATTAAAAAGAAAAAAAATAGCCCAAGGAAAGATGTTTCTTTGGGTCAAGAATTTCTGGAGGGCCCCCTTTCACTACTTTCTTTTAACCTACTTTCTTTTGTCTTCTGTTTTATTTTTTCAAATGTCTTCCCACCCCAAACTCCTTTAAGGGGGCACTAATGAAACGAAGATCAGATCACATCATTATCAAAGGTACAGATTCTGGTGACAGCTTCTCTGGTTTCATGAAATGTCATGAGAACTGTCACCCACTCACCCATACTTCACACAAGTCTCCAGGTGGGAGGTAGGAGGGCAGACACAGACTGATTGCAGTAAGAAAAGGAAATTGAGCAGGTTTCTGTTCAAATATATGAAACAAAATATAAGTATGTTCCTATATTAAAGTGATCAGGAATCACTTTTCAGACATGATTTTTTTTTTATTTTCAGGCTTAGATAGGTGCTTTTATACTCATTTTAAAATGAGAAAGCTGATGCTTAAAGAATAGTACTAGCTTTCATTATTTCATAGAGGCCAGTGCAGAAGGAAAAACATAATGGCCCAAGATTCTATAACAAAACACAGATTAGCAAGAAATAGCACATCAAATTTACTTAGGAAAGTTTTTTTATATGACATGGAAGCCTTTAAAAATGAAATACCAATGGCCCTGAAGCAAGGCCAACAGATTGCTATAGCTGCTGGTTTCAAACAGGAGCCTAAAGAGAATTCTTTCTGTGGTCTGTTGGCCATTTCAGAACTTTGGAAATGGAATGGTCAATTCATCAGAAAGAAATAGCAGGTGAGTGTGGCAGACTTTCGGTGGCCCAAAGGAGAAAGACCCTGGCACGTCAGGACCTGCACCATGTGGGTGACTCAGGGTGCTGGGAGAACAAGGAGCTCCTCCCCTCTCTGGGGTGCAGCTGTGATCCCGCAGGCACGCGGGGTGAGAATTGAACATCTCATGTTGTCCTGTCCCCTGTCCTGTGCCCCCCACCCAGCCAGTGGGAGCCAGTGAACTACACATCTTGTGAAAAGATTGGCTATGTTATTTAGTATGAGCTTCCCATATGCAAAGATATGGACAACCATTTGGAAGAAAACAAGAGACAATATGACAGATAGTGAAGATCTCTGGTTGCTTAGCTTTGAAATTTATGCTTTTTCATGTCCCATTCTGTTCTGTTTTATTGTTTAATTTTACCCCCTTTAAAATTAAAAAAAAAAAAAAAGAAATGCCAAAGATCCAGGTAAAACTGCATTTCTTCAAGTCTGATGAAAGAAATGGATAGTTATAGAATAACATGACAAAAAGTTACGGTCTAATAATAATGCTGAGGAGGGACTCCACCAAAGTCTGTTTGATTCAAATATTCTTTGCCTGTTTATATAGCATTGCTTCCGCCTAAGCACCTCCTCTCTAGAATGAGGATCTTGGTATCTACCATCAGGATAGGTAAGATGGAAGGTAACCTTACAAATTTTATGACTTGCTTTTAGAAATAGAAATATTAGTTTTTATGTCCCACCTGGGATGAGAAAAACTCTGGTTCATATGGCCCATCTTGGGGAAAAAAGAGGGAGTGCAAAAGGTCAAAGTTCATGCTTCTACAACTTCCTGCTACTCTCCTTCAGATCACAGCACTTCCCACTACCATTTCTGAGCCCCGATACCACCTAACTTCTGTGGCTGCAGACCAGTCTCTCAGGCACAGCCCTGAGTAAGGACAGCCGACAAGTTTTAAAATCTTCTACCCTTAAGTTCACACCAAAACTCAATGCCACTTAGTTTTTGGATTATAGGTCACTTAATCATTTAATGAGTATTTGCAGATACTTGCTTTACTTGTTCTCCAGAAGTCTAACATTTTGGCAGTGACACTATGCTTGGTAATTTGTGAAAGCTCAATGGTAACTAACAATTGTCCCTCACCATAAAATTGACTATGTGTGAAGTGGCATTAATGCCTTCCCATGAGCCACTTGAAAGGTATCTGTGAGTGTTGTCATAAGAACTCAAACACGATGCTTACTATGTAAATAGTCTCCATAGAGCCATGACAAGAACAACCCAAACAGTCAGAGTAGGACAACTTTGACTCAAAACAGGTTTCTGTGCTCAATAGTCTTAAAAGGGGTTACTCTTCATATAGTTAGAAAAGTAAAGTTTGGAGAAAAGCATGATCTAGGTAAAGGCAGTGTCCAAAAGAACTTGAATGGAGCCACCAACAATGCTATGAGTGATAATAAAACAGGAGTTATTTAATGATCATTTAGTATACGAGGAACTAACATTGGCATATATTAGTTTCTTTGGTCCTCAAAACAGCCCAGTGAACAACACTGAGATTGCATCTCACTCCAGAAAGAATGGCTGCCATCAAGAAATCAACCGATACCAAATGTTAATAAAGCTGTAGGGAAAAAAGGAAAAATTTTCCACTGCTGGTGGGAGTGTAGACTGGTGCAACCACTGTATAAATCAGTGTGGAGATTCCTCAACAATCTAAGATTAGATGTCCCATTTAACCCAGCTATTTCCCTTTTGGGTATTTTCCCAGAAAAATTGAAAATGCCATGCCACGGTGATATACATGCACCCATGTTTACAGCAGCACAATTTGTAGTAGCTAAATCTTGTAAACAACCCAAACGCCCATCAACCACAGAATGGATAAAAAGATGTGGCATTTTTATACAATGGAATATTACTCAGCTCTAAAAAAGGATGATCTTGAGGCTTTTAAAGGTAAATGGAGGCAACTTGAAACCATACTCATAAGTGAAATAAATCAAACTCATATTTATAAATATCATATTATTTCCCTAGTATAAAAAATAATAAAAAAAGAAAAATCTGAAAGATAAATAAGATCCAAAATATACAATAGATATTGTAATAATGAAAGGCATCAGGGACCTGGCCTAGATCCCCAATCTCCCAAATGAGTGTATAGTGAAGGCTTAAATAAATAAGTTAAGTGGTATGATTTTTAGGGCTCCAGGAGGGTCAAAACACTTCTGTCAAGTCTGAGACTCTGAGGGCTAAGACAGGGGATGTCTCTGGATTGCCCATATTTATTTAGGGGGTTAAAGTGGAAAATGCAGGAAATTGAACAGACCTTGGGAGTGGTTCAAAGACTTCTGTAAGTAACAAATTATGTTAACAAGGAGCAACGTCCTAGGTGAAGATCACCATGTTGCACTTCACTACAGGGGTGAGATGCCTCTGGCTACAGTCTTTATTTATTTAATCAGAGTTGGAGGCAGCTGTCCTCAGCCATTATTTTATCTTGCCCCAGGCATGCAGCAGCCCTGCATATGTGTTCAATTTCCAGTTTCACTGGCTCCCAACAGAAAGGGAAAGAAAGTGCTCAAAAGGACAGAACTACTGGGATAGGGGAAAAGAAAAAAGGAAGACAGGAAAAGATGAATGTATGTTGGTAAACATACATAAATGCATGTATGTATACATATGCTAGATAGATAACTATACTACTAATCTCTCTTAGTTCATCAAAAAAAACAGTTTGTGCTGTCAGTTTGATTGATCACTTTTGTGTCTAGATTTTGTAACCTGAACAACTAATTCTGAGATAACAATATGTAATATATTAACTGGTGTTATTTCCCTACTTTTTCTTAAATTCTGTATAATTTCTATCCTTTTTCTGTTTTATTTTTTAAAATAAAAAAACCAACCCAATGAGATAAGTATTATTGTCTTTGATTTATGAATGAGAAAGCTAAAACATACAAAGCACTTACTTTACTGGAATTATGTAGACAAAAGTGACTTCAATTGCTTAGAATTTACACATGCAATTATTAATAAAGAAACATCTTCTTAGTCAGGACTGTTAAATCAATCTGTAGGAAAATGGTCATGGAGATCTGTAATTTTTACATTATATTTTTATTAGTCTTGATCGCTGGAAAATTATCTGAGCTGCAAGCATCTATTTCAGTAAATCTAAACAGATACAGATAACTTGCTTTTATAATAATAAAGGTGCCATTTCAAGGCAATTCCTTTCACCAAAAATTATTTCCTTTATGCTTCATATGAATTAATTCAAAAATTGTGAAACAGGTTATTTATTAAAAATATTAATATTTAGTGTTACTAATAATAGATTTCCCAATTCTAAATTTTTTATAGTAGCTCAACACCAAAAATTAGATAATTCCACTAATATAAACCATTTGCTATAGTTAAATCTTATTTTGTTGAGATGAAGAAAGATTTTTGAAAAGTTGGGGAATTATATATTTTTATTATTAAGTAATCCACATCTGTGACTGTCACGTGGTACAGGCTGAGACAACAGTGAAGTGTTCTGGAGAGAACTGCCCTCCACTCTGACTTTTCTGGTGATGACCCCTATTTTTCCTCTTGGTCTCAGTTGAAAACCTGCATGCATGAGTCCGCAGTGTCTGCCCTGCTATTCTTGGAAAATGCCAAGGCAATTATGATGGAGGCTTTCTAGGAAAAGAGATGGCTTTTGTAACATATCTTTTAAGGTTAGAAGAGAGTCCTGGAAATTTTGAAGTGTTTCTCCACAGAACAGGGAAGGAGTTCCTGACTAGTAACCTTATAAGATCCCAGTGCTGATTCCTATAGACTCCACATTTATTCTGTAAAAGAATTTGTATTTCTTTAAGTTTTGGCTTTTTTAATTATTAGTTGTTATTTCTCCATAGCCAGAAAATGTATTCTTTGTATGCCTTAGCTTAGACTGTTATAACAAAAATACCATAGGTTGGGTAAACAACAGAAATTTATCTCTTACAGTTCTGGAGGCTAAGAAGACCCAAACTAAAGGCCACTCAACTTGGGATCTGGTAAAGGATGCTTTCCGGTTTGCAGACAAACTCCTTGCTGGTTATGTTCTAGCATGGCTAGGATTGGGGTCTGAGAGACATTAGACTTTTTCTTGTGAAGATACTAGTTAACTCTCAAACTCCCCACCTCCTAATATGAATTTACTATGAGTTAGGGCAAAGGTGCATAAATAGGCAGTCCTTAAAGTATACTACTACTGTTTCTTTCTTAATGTCTTCTGAAGAATGCTCATTTGAAACTCTCTTTTAAGTAAATATAGGAAGAGAATGGCCAAATTTTTTGCCACTTTATTCTTTACCAGCATAACCAGTGCTTCCATGTCCATGCTGGTTCCTATGCAAAAAGAACTTGATACCATCTAGGTTTTTGTTGAAACCATTATTCTGGTGACAGTTCTCCAGGAAACATAAAAAAATTCTGTAGAGGAAAATTGAACAGACGGATGAGTTACAGCCCATACAACGCAATTGCCAGAGTATAGTGAGGGGAGCTAAAAAATATCACCTTGCTACGTAAAAGGAGACATTGCACAGGGTCTAATTGGATATCGTTGAATTACCTTTGACCACTCAGCCTTCATGGAAATATCTTCATTTGACTAAGTCAGCCATCAAGTTTAATCGTAGAGGATACTGACATATATTAGACATTAGTGACTACGTAATATGCAGCAAACTGTGGTCAACCATTTTATTATTGTATTTAACAATATGCAGAAGATAATTGGAAAAGCAAACAACAAAAGGATCAGACTGATAAACAATTTAAGTCAACACAATTCCTATATACATACTATGTCAATGCATTTTAAGTGGGCTACTGCAGACTCCATTTATTGAAGCAGCAGAAACATGTGACTTTCAAATGATTCTAACCCATCTTATTGCTTATTTCAAACTTTTCAGTGGAACACATTCATTATTAAAAAGTAAGAATTTTGTTTATCTGAACTCCCATTTCAATGTAAAACACAGACTTAACTTGTTCTGAATTATATTTCTCTAAAATTAAAATGCATGAATCACATTTCTATATTCCACAGTCACCACAGACTGAGGAAGACTGAAGGGAGAATGTCATGTTTTAAAGTGATAGGAACCAACAGAAATCTATTAAAACTTATAAAATAAATAAAATTCTCAAATTAGGTATCCGCTCTTTATGATCATACCTATTTTAAGTGCTTTTAAAGGGCTCTCCTATTGATTTATATATCACCAGGAAGTGGCCCATAAAGTTGCAAGACTAGTCTGACCTTTTTAGCACCAAGAAATACAAACCTATGTATCTCACAAGGTGCGAGCCTTTTAAAGGCTGACACTTTTATTCTCCTCCCAGCTCTAAGATTGTCTGATCAAGACAAAAATGAGGAGGAGAGAGAACAGTGTAGAGCGCTAAGAGAAATAAATAGCAAACACTTTGGTGTCCTTGCAAGAATTATGCGCTTAGTGATAACTCATAATTCAAATAGAACTTTTTAAATTGAAGTGTGTTTTCCCTTCTACGCCTCACGAGTAGGTGAAGCAGCCATATTATTCCCTCATTATAGAAATAATGAAACAATTTTGGGGAGATTCAGTGACGTATGCTCCTGGGGAGAAGTCAGAACCTGAACTGCAATTGTTGAAAGCCAGCCTCTTTTCTACTATCACATGATATTGCCCCAACCATGACAGCTCTTTTTAGAAAAATTGCCATTTTGGTAAATGGCAGAAGTTTAGCAGCAACTTGAACCACACTTGGAATTCTGATAAATGGCCCGGGCACTTAATTGGGATGCTTGCCAAGGAACAGAGTTAGTGCAGTGCATTTCCAATGGCTCTAAACAGTGGATGAATTGCACATCAATTTATTTAAATAGCAAGAAGCAAGCCTATTCATGGCCATTACCAGGTGCAGCTTGATGCCTGCTAGCATACATTTCCCACTGTGAAGCCCTTTAGTCACTCCATGCAGCTTCCCCACTCCATTATGCCTGTTAAATGAATCAATCTTACCTTAATATCATTCTTAAATATTTAATGCCGAGTTACAATGCTGCCTTTTAAAATCAGTTGGTAAAATAAAAGCAAAAATTGTTCAGCGGGATGCACCCCACCTCGGCAGCCTCCATGCTTCTACATGATTACTTACTGGGGTGGGCTGTTTGCCCCCAGGGTGGGCCAATTAAAGGAATTTATTTGCTTGTATAACAATATAGGCCATAGCAGTAGGAACTGCAGCCACAAAAAAGGAGTTGGAAATTCAAGGCTTACTTTTCTGGTATAATGCAGAGGTTAACCCACAGAATCATTTCAAACACTCCATCAGTGTGCCCTCATTTATAGGTTATGGGACTTACACTGGGTAATGTGTGGGAGAAATTAAGATGTCCCATTCTGAAATAATTTGCAGTCTTGTTTTCCTTGTGGTACTTAATATGCAAATGGTTAAATCACTGGACTTTTAAACAACCAGTGTTCAAGTTAAATAATTCAAATCAGACTAGTTGTTTCTAGGATTGATACATGAAACTCCCAACCCCATGTGGGCTTACTCTGTCTTTTCTTCCTGTGCCTTAGATTCAGTCTTTGAATATATGATTTTTAACGCCTCTTTCGTCCTTCACGTGGATATAACCGTGTTCTAGTTCCTCTTTTTGATTGTCCAAGTTTACTGTTTTTTCTTTCAAAAATGCATTAATATTAGTGTAGAAGAAGGAGACCCAGATGTAAAATGAGGAATTTTTCCAACTTGAACTTTCACTAAAGATGTGTTGTACAGATGTGGCTTGTAGTTTCTTTTCTCAAAAAGAAACACTTCATAGTAACTAAGGGATCTTATCAACCCTTTTTTGGTTAAGGAATAAAGAAAATCTGTGTTTTTTTTCAAAAACATAAATACAGGTGTTGAGATAAAACTCTCCCAAAATTAAGACTCACACCTTTTAGGAATAATTACTAATCTGGATACTATTAAAAATAAATGTGTTGAGATTCAATGATGCTAAATATTGGAAATATTGGGAAAAAACTGTACTAAAATATTTGGCAAGTAGCATTTCACTGAGAATCAGAAAAGCTGGCTTCTGTTCCGCCTCTGTTGTTAATTATTCACCAGACTCCAGTCAGCACGTTAGCCACCTTCAGCCACCACACACCCATACAGTGAGGGACGGAACTGAGCTCTGGCTAGCCCAGCCGTCACCTGGATCCTATTAGAGGCACGAATCCTACCTTACCGAAACTATTACATCAGAATCTGCAGGCTAAGAAGATCCACTGGTAATTCACATTCACAGAAAAGCCTGAAAAGCACTAGACTCCAAAGATATATCTAAAACTCTAAATTATTCTTTTAAACTGGCCTTGGTAATTGTTGTCCCTTCCCAAACCAATTGTTTTGTATCATGGATAGTCTAGTACCTGAAAAAACAAATCTGACTTATTTAACCTGTGTGGACCCAAGCAGACTGGAAGCTGCCTGGTCTATGAGATGAGCTCGTTTGGGACTGTTCAAATCTATCACATTTCGCATGGAAATACTGCTACACAACAGTTTCCCACCCAACAGAGCTGCCTGGAATTTGAAGATGTAAAGATGGCTTCAGAGTCATTGTTCACATCAGCTGCTGACTTTAGGAGAACGTTGTCCCTGTTCTGCATCAGTACAGGCAGCACTTTGGAACTCAGAAAAGGAAGTTAGATCCCTCAGGAAGGATAGGCTTCTCCTGATACCTACAGATGACTCACACAGAAGCATTCTTAGACTCAAAAGTTCAAGATGTCATTTCAAGTACATTTCAGCATGGAAGAACTCAAGAAAAGGGGAAAGAAAACTCGAAACCTTACATATGGGAAGAGATTACAGATATATTAGCCAACAGGTACTAAATAAAGAACTTTCAGACACACTACCCCAGAACATTAATATATTGATTATTATGATCTGAAGGCACTTGAAAAGCAGCACATTCAGGTGGGGGCTTTCTCTGACTGCCCCTTCCCTGACTAAAGAGATCCCCCATAGGAGCTCATACGTCAACAGTCCTACCATAGGAAATTAATCAGTCAAGGGAAACAATTCAAACAGAAGAGAAGACTGCGGTAAACACAACCGGACCAACTTTGTCAAAACATGGTATCTCCCATTCATTCTTCTAAGGACCCATTTGTCATTTCCAAAAATAAAAAGAAGAAGAAAAATTTGCTTTCCCCTAAGAGAAAACACTCTACATCCCTCCCCTTTGTCTTGCTAAGACAAAATATGAGCACTGATGGGACTCAGGACATAAAACTCTCAAATAAGGCACTTGGGCATTTCAGGAAAAGTAGAAGTAGCAAAGCTTTCGTTTTCCCTTCAGCCCTTTCCCCCAAAGCAGGCATAAACCTAACTAACCTCCAGAAGTGGACCCCAAGATAATCATTCTGGAGATACCCTCCACATCCCTAGAGAAAAATAATACTCTTATCTCTGAAAATATGTGGACATAAGGCACTGAACAAACAGACCTTGCTGAATTCCCTCCGCTTTATTATCATCAGATCACACCTCTCTAACTCTTTCACTCTCCTTAGGTTCTTTTGCCATGTAAAACTTAAATAAATATATATGCTTTTCACATATTAATTTTTCCCTTGTCCTACATAGGTGCTGCAACCATGAATTTTGACATGGGAAAGAAAATGTATGGTTTTATCTTTCCTACAGCACTCAAATAGCACTATATTTTGGGACATTCATCTTTTCTTTCCTGTGATATCTCCTTGAATGCAATCTTAAAAATTCAATAAAATTGCATAACTTATCACCTGTTACCCAGTCTGTTTCCTGTTATTTTATAGACTCAGCTATTGAACAAGAAAGATCAAGGAAAAGTCTTTCCTGCCCTAGAATTTGAATAGGGAAATATAACAGAGTGTAATCAAACCTAAAATTCAGAGTGGAATTGCTTCCACTGACACAACGGGAAGGCCAACATGACTTTCTAGCAAATGACGTGCCAAAGAATAGGCGATTTGTACACTCTCTCCTACTAGTTCCAAGTTGAAGGGTTCCTCCAAAAAGAATATGTTAAAATTCCCGACTAGGATGGTTTCTGTTTGATTCTGCTCCCTTTTTAGGCAGACTTTGTTTCACTTGCTAACTGAGGCATTGTGTGAGCAATTTCTTCTGTTGCTTTGACAGAACCCACTATTCTGCACTCTTCAGGATTTACCAATTCAAAGCACATATATTGTCTTTATTGCCTTTCTAATTCAAATGCTGTAGTTCAATACTACTTTCTAATGAATCTCCTGATTATGATTCTGTCTATATATGGCCCCTCAAATCTCCCTGACACACACATTTTGCACCCTTACTTTGGAAATACCTGAATACCTACATGCAAAGAACGGTTCTTTTTTTTTCTTTTAAGTGAAATGGAAAATAATTTAACTAACTTTTTCCCCCATTCTCTGGCACAGAACTCTTAGCATTCGCAAAGATAGATGCCAACAGTCTGCACTGGCTTTCTATTGCTCAGAGATCTGTGCTTTTATTTTAAAAGAATGGGAAGGTCTTCTAAAACTGGCCTTTAAATCACTATATGGTATTGTTGCAGGCAGCTGAGTTAGTTAAAAATATTATAGGCAGGGAAATAGGACTAGGTCCTCTATGGAACCAGTGCTGACACCTGGAAACTGCCAAGGAAGCTGACGCCTCCTGCTGTGGGCCAGGCCTCAAGACAGAAGACCATACAAATGCACCCATATCCTGAGGATTGATACCCTAAATAGTTCCCATCCCCTCTAGGAAAGAGTCACTACTTCTTAGGAATGTCTGCTTTCTATGTGACTGGCTTCCCCATTTGTCCCTAATGTAATCAATTTTACCTGAACTATTGATCTTATCAGCTAACTATAGTTATGTCCCACCTTATGCCCATCTGCCTTGTGAGTTCCCAGTCTACGCCCACCCTGAACCCATGGTTTTACTCTATAAAAGTCTCTGGAAAAGACAGAGTCCTGGGCAACCCGCTCAGGTCCCCCTTCTGTCTCTTCAGACAGAAGCTTTCTTTCTCTCAATAAATATATTCTACTCTTCACCTCCGTTGTTTCTAAAATTCATTCTTCGATTTTAGAGAACACAAGCTTGTACTGGACATAGTAGGTCATTCCCCTATATCAGTATGTCTCAAATATAAAAATTATTTGTTAATCATAATGAGAATATTTGCAATGCATTTTAGAAATGAGACTATTTCAAAGCTGATGAATTATTTCTATTTGCAGTTTCTGTCTTTGGATTCTGTCTTTGGATTCTGAGAGGTAATGGTAGCAAATACAATGCTATTCCTATTAAGACCAATATTTAAGCAATTTTGGAGCCATAGACAATTTGGATCTTACAGATTCTCTTGTCTTGTTATCTACTTTTATACATACCGAAACAAGTCCAAAGAGGTAAAGCAGTTTGGGCTTTCACACAAGTAGTTTTTCATGTTTTGGTGAGTTCTTTGTGATTTAACCATTGCAAAACTTTATGACACATTTTGTTTATGAATTCTGGTCAAGAAACTCAAAATGGCTGCCCATGATCCCACTGCATATCCCTGTAATCTGTTCCCTTTGAGTGGAAGTGGGACATGTGACTTGCTTATGATAGAATGTGTGTCAAAGATAATGGGCTATCCTTTCATTATTTCTGAATGACTAAAACTACCAAATACTTATTGTGTTTTATTAATAATTGGAAAAGCTCAAATGTTTCCAAGACCAAAAAATGATAAATCCTTAAAGGTGTTAATAACTCTCATTTTATCACTATGCAATGTGTACATGTATCAAATTATCACATTGTGCCCCTCAAATATATCCAATTATCATATATCAATGAAAATGTATGTAAAAAAGATTTTGACTTCTGTTTATTTAAAGCAAGCTAGTAAAATCTGGCAATCAGTGAAATACTCACACATAATTTTCATGCAAAAGCCATTAACTATTGGGATAATTACATCTTTAGAAATAATTAGGCTATTGTCATAATTATTATTCTGCTTTGCTATATAATTTAAAAATACTTAGAAATGAAACCAATTTAACTAAGGTAAGAAATATTATTGGAATAACAACATGCCAGCATCTGTTAAATAATATTATTGAAATATATTTTGGTGTTAATGTGAAAAAATCAAAATAAAAGCAGACACTAACTTCACAAATATGGTTAAGTGTCTCTTATTTTTAGGATTTTATATACAGAAACATTAAAAATTATTTTTATGGGACCAAAAGAAAAAAGACAATTTCTTACCAAGTTTTCTGCTTGAAGATGGCATCATTGCCCCAGGCACAAACAGACTTCATCTGGTCCCCTTCCCCAGCCCAATGTGCTCTGCACAATTATAATTTAAAGTTAAGTTTAACTTAAAGTTATCTTTATTTTAATGCTGAATAAGAAATCACTACATTTTTAAAAACTGAAATTTAAACCATAACAAAGCAATTAGTACACTTTTAAGAGTGGGGCTAAAAGTAAACTGGACACACCCTGGTCACTAGGAATCCTGGGAACTTATAAGCTTGATGTGCAGAGGGTATCTGAGTTTTCCTGGTTCTCTATACTTCTGTTGTGCTATAACCAACACTGAAC
Source organism: Dolichotis patagonum (assembly GCA_004027295.1). Taxonomy (NCBI): domain Eukaryota; kingdom Metazoa; phylum Chordata; class Mammalia; order Rodentia; family Caviidae; genus Dolichotis; species Dolichotis patagonum. The sequence continues at coordinate 79,791 of PVJX010003472.1, read as the reverse complement.
CCAGAGAAATGAATTTTGAACATTTAAACTTCTGATTCTTGAAAACTAATTGAGAAATAAAAAGAGCCTAAGTATTGAAATAATAGAGTTTTAGAATTGAATAAGACCTTGGAGATGAACCAATGTAACTTCTGTATTTCACAAATAAATAAACTGAGCAATCCATTGTCACAATGGATATGATCTATTCTACATTACAGAAAAAATGTGGCAGGAGCGGTAAGTGAGCTGTCCAAGGCTGTGAAGCTAGTAAGTAATTTGACTCAAGCTCAAATATATCTGACTATAAAATTTGATTCTCTGCCATGAAACAGTTATGTTGTTCATAAATGTCTTCAGATGTAGATGTTTGGCTTTTAGGGACCCTAATACAGAGAACATTGAAAGAGAGACATAAGAAACCCTGAAATGGTATAAGATGAATCGTCATAGAGCAGGTAGAGTTGGATTTTGGCAAAGCACGATTTCAAAAATGTTGGAAACGCTATTGTCATTTAAATATTTGGCAAGCATCTGCCAGAGATCTGTTTCATTCATTAATGATGGAAGCACCAATATGGAAAGGCTGATCCAAAGAGCATTTGGAGGACACAGATCATATTTAGAAAAACAGTGATGAAATAGCCTTAATAAATTAGATTTTTAAAATGGATTAAAACCACATAGGGCAATAAAAAGCACTGTTATGTTTATTTTTCCCCCCACTGGAAAGACAATATTTGCATGTATACTGAAAAAATTATTTCTGATTTATTGGTCTTATAAGTACACAGAGTAAATAGTAAATAAACCAGAGACAGATATTCAACTTAGATCTTCCTCAGAGACTTTGCCAACTATCTGGAAACTATGTTTTAAAAATTATATTACTCAACCATTATTGAAGTAATGTTAGTCTTTGATGCAATTAAAGAGCAAAGAATACTAATTGGCTATACTGACCTTCTTCTATAAAAGCTAAGGAACAAAGCAAAGTTGTGAATGTGAAAAGAAACCATGCTGCCTCATTCCAGAAATAACCCACATAAGTAACCTCAAACAATAAATCACCTCAAAGTACTATAACACTGTGTGTAATGGAACACAGACAACTGGAACTGATTTAAAAAAAAAAAAACAGTTCTGGACTCTTATTGCTAGTCTCATTTAGACTCCATCTTTCTTCTTGCTTCAAAATGCATTCTTGTATGTAACCATCTCTGAGTTTTTTACCTCACCTGTGATTCTTAAATGATTCCCTTGTATTTGTTCAAAGATTTGACTTGAAAAGTTTAAAATTATGAACTTTGAAGGAACGGAAAAACATCTATTTCCTTTATCCCCAGCTGAAATTTTTCAAATGGAACATACAACATAAAGTAAAAGAAAATCTATAAACTGTACCAAAGAATATGTGTATAATAGACATGAGGTATGTTTTTAATTAATTTGGCTACAAATATTGGGAGATACTGCTCATAAGAATGGAAGTGTCTTTTTTCTTTTTGTCATATTTATCTGGGGAACACTGCCTGAAAAAATAAAATGCATCAGTCTTTCTGCAACCTTATATTTCTCCTTTCCCTACTTTATTCCTGCATTCCTCTGCCTCAGCTTCAAGGAGGCGCCAATGACCATGTAACACTTCTGCCCATTTGAAGTTACTGTGTTCAAAGGCAGTCAGCAGATTCACTCCTCTCATCTTTGTTCATGCTCCATCTTAGAGGAAAAACATAAGTATAAACTCCATAGATATTTAACTGTTGCATAATTGCTGTTCCCAAACTACATTAACTCTACAAGTGAAGACTATAGAATAATAATGATATTGAGCCAAACAATAGTAATTGCTTCACAAAATCAGACTGACAACCAGAAGTCAATTTTAACTTCTTTTTGACTCCTTATTATCAATGAATGTGTATACTCTCCACCAACTTGGGAAAAGGAACAGCAGTTCTAAAATTACATAAAATAATGGGAAAGAATTTTGAACATTTGAGATAAGTGACCTAGATCCATTTGCACACTAGTAAGTTCTTACAGGCAATACTTACTGGCAATAAATACAATAGAAAATTTGAAACTTGATAGAATAAGACATAGACCAACCACAGGAAGTCACACAAGACCCAAATTTGAGGACAGTATAAGGGGTTGTTGATTTTCTATTACCTTTTTTTGAAGCCCTCTATCACTTTCACTGTTTTGTTTTGATTGGTTTTGATTGGGCAGTATTAGGTTCCCAGCCTGATATACACAATGTATAAGAGTTCAAATATGGTCTATTTTCCCCTAGAAATTTTTATTTTGCCTTAAAAGAAAATGGATTTATAGAGACTCAATATATTTAATTTTACCTGATTATAAATATAATTTTAATTCAACATGTTTCCCTATTTCTTTAACATAAAAAGTGAGAAATACTACAAGTCATCTAAAAAAAGCTGATAGGTTTACAGGATCTGTCTTCTGAAGTGCCAAATATGAGTTTATTTTTTAGTGAGCATTTAAATTTATTAAAAATATGCATTTTTGTTTTACTTTAGAAAAAAACAAAATAAAAAAGAATAAAACCAACCAAAACAAAACAATGAAAGTGATACAGGACTTCAAAACAAGGTAATAGAACATCAACAATGGCCATCATAATAAATCTTGTCTTTGAAATAACTGCCCTAGTCATCAGATACAGTAAAATCAAACAAAACACAACAGAATAAAACCAAAGAAAATAAAACAATGAAAATGATACAAGACTTTAAAACAAGATAATAGGAAATTAACAAAGCCTACCACCTACAGAAGAAGATCTCCCCTAGTTGCTATATTGCATATTGTTTTCCTCTAAATAGATTCTCAAACTAGTGGCATTAGGCCTGCAATGTCAATCAAGCAATATGGGAATTTTGCTTTGTTTTGTTTTGTTTTTTTACTTCAGTGGTTATCATCTCTGCCTATGTTTCTCCAAATCAGCAGCTGCTTACAGGCAGGATGAGGTGGGGAGGGAGGCTCAGAAATTCTTACCCAGCCTGTATGTCAGCTGGCTCAGATGAAGGGGTTGGCCAGGCCCATGACTGCTGCTGGCTCCCAGGAAGGGGTAGCTGCTTTTTGGTTCTCTTCCTAGGAAGCAGGGTCCCACTGGCACACAGGAAGGGGTTGGCCTGGCCCATATCATTTATTTTTTTAAAGGAAATCAGTCTTTCTGCTCTATTCATGTTTTATTCAGAACATTTACAAGCTACAGAAAATTTTATGAAGCATTTTAATGAAGTATTTTTTATTCTTGTCTTTTCTTTCTTTCTATGTTGGCCAAGGCTCTGCCTCTTCCTAGTTTTTCATCCAGTAATATTCTCTCAGAGGAAAGGTTGTTCCAGCTATAAAATCTTCAGAGTTTCTGACCTAGGTTTATTGTTGTTCATTTCATCTCCCATCGACATACTCAGTAAGTTCTAGAGGCCTTTTTTTTTTTTAGATTGTCAGACTCTAAGTTAAACTGAGTAAGTAAATGAAATTAGAAACTCCCCATTTTCTAATCTTTTCCCCTGTTGCAGAAAAATCTGATTTTTTTCCTGAATGGTGTTGTTTCTAAGTTTCTCTTCCCTTTCCATGCATTTTAGGGTAAAAGTGTGTTTGTTTTTAACTTCACCTTCTGCATAGAGAGCAATTGCAACTTTTACTAGATCTCAGGGTCATCCTCTATTTTTATTCTTACTCTATCTATCTCTGTCTCCTTGTCTCTCTCTCTGTCTCTGTCTCTCTCTCTGTCTCTCTCTCTCCATGTATATATATATATATATATATATATATATATATATATATATATATATAGTTTCCTTGGTATCAAATACCAAAACATAACTATCTGAAGGAAAACTTTGGTCCTGGGTATCTCATAGAATTGAAGGAAGGATTGAATGATCAGGGTAAAGTAAATTAAGAAGCCAGGGCAACTGAAGATATTGCAGCAGCTGGAGTTTAGGGAGTATCTCTCAATCACCGCTTTTGAGATCAAATTGACAATGTGTTACAGAGAAACTGAAGAAAAATCCCACCTGCAGATAGACTGTACAATGATCCCAGTTTAGAAAAAGAAATGATATATATTGTTATCCTAAGTGAACAGCAGATAAAATAATGATTTCCTCTATTACCTTTGTCTATTTCAAAATTAATATGTATTACATATATAATTTTTGAGGTTTAAAGTAAAATGTATTTGTGTTGTGGAGTTATGAATAAATGACCCTTTGAACACATCATTCATTATAATTACCCATAACTTTCGTTATCTTCTGGCAGGCGGCCCGATGTTCTCCTAGACCAAGGGAAAAACCCATTCCAAGACGTCCCTGCAATGTGCTGTCTCTCGGCAGCCTTGACATTGTCTGGGATTTGGATAAACCTCACTGTTACTGGGAAGAAGCCCAATCTTTTCTTTCTGCCTCTCTTTCCTGTCGCAGAATAAAACTGCCTCTTCCCACTATCTCTCTCCCTCTACTGTTCTGCTCCCTTCTCCATGAAGTTCTGGAGGACCCCATTCTTTCTTTAATACTGTTTTGTTGGTCTTAAAAACAATAAGTGTTACTGCCTTTTATTAGACAGGAAGCAGAATTGTGACTGCCTCGCCAGGAAGATAAAATTTTACAGTGGGTGATCTCAGTTATAGGACAGCATAAAGAAAGAAGCAGCAACATACTTCGAGTTCAGTTCAGATATGATGTCAGGGATAAGATACCCTCAGTGTACACCGAGAGAAATTCAGAGTATAAATATATATTCAGGATGATTCCAGTGGTAAAAATACGACTATTTTCAGGTTAGTCACCAAAAATATTTCTTTTCTTTTTGCTGATTAGTGTTTGCTAGCTGTGGAGGTTATTTTTTCCTTAAACAAACTCGTGTTGCTTTATTATTTTAAACATTAAAAATGTAAAACCATAACTGCAGGTGGGTTACCTATTGGCAGAGAAAAGCTACACACACTCGAACACCCTGCTGTATCTTCCCGTTTAACCGCCAAGATTTCAGAAATAGTGGAAGCGAGCTGTGGAGAGCAGGAGCAGATGCGGCCCACGTTGGCCTAGCTTTTTACTCACCCCTGAGTCCCCTACAGCGTCTGCAGCTGCCTGCAACACTCTCTGTCCAGACAGAATCCTGACAAAGCTGAGAGGAAAATAAAGAGAACTAAGCTCTTGCTGTACCACAGCCATTCTTGAGGTGACTCTGATCATTATTTTGGTCTAAGGACATGGCTCATAGACCCTTCTCCTCTGGAGGAGCAGAACTTCCTCCAGAGTTCTAACTCCTCATTAGCGGTCACCATGGTCATTTTTAAATATAAATAAAATACCAGCATCTGAGTCTCACTTTAAATATCCCATTGGTTCAGAGTACATACATAAAACTATATTAGATAAGACCAGGATGAAGATACATGACTCGGCCATGTGCCCTACAGGAGCCCTGCTCTGACCTCAGCAGTTAGGGACCTTTAGGCTTTGCATAATCTTCACTACTCACTGTGAAAGTTCACAATTTCCTTCACATTCTGTTTTTGCTAACCTGCCTTATTTTTCTGGTGCTGCATTCCCTTTCATAGCCTTTAACCCTCTGGAAAGGCTATAGCTGGGTTTTTAAATCTACCATCCTCCCTTCCGCCTGCCCCACACATGCTGACAAGTCTTTGCTTGCACCGGAGGCTAAATGGAAGGGTACAGATTGGCTGAGGACAAGAACTGAAACCCTGGCAGCTCAATTAGACTCACCAAAAACGTCATAAGCTAATTACCAGGGGTTACATGATAAAACAGTATAAAATTATTATCTTTTTTGTCAAGACTATGTTTTCTATTTTTTTAAACAAACTTAGCTTTCTGTCACTTGAAAAAGCTAAAATAATTCCTTTGAAAGTAAAGTCAGTATTATCCCTATTATTAACAGACTCTAGTTATTTAAATCAATAACCTTGTCAAACATGTGCCTGTCTTGAAAGCTGTAGAAAGTACTTCAGAAATAACCAGCGCTGTCTACCCTGCCTCTCCAGCCCCTCTAGACGGTCCTGTTCTTTCTCTTACTCTGTAGAACCGAGACTCTTTACTGGGTCCTGAATGGTAATGACTGACTGGGGTGTGGAGGGAGAGTGGGCCCTAACTTTGCCTAGGCAATGTTCTAGTCTGACTATCTGAAGTCGGACTGAAAGCATGGAGAGACCTCCACACTGATAGTGCACATCCATAAAAAGATATATATATATACATACACATATATATAATTAATAGAAGAAAACCCATGATACAAATAAAAATTCACCATCCTATTTTTACAGAAAGAGATTTCACACCTCCTCAGAGACAAAACGGTATTTAATGACATAGGCTTCTTGATTACCTATGCTTTTAACTATTCTCAAATGAATATGAATTATGAATGGTTTTAAAATGTGAGTGACAAAACACTCCCTCTAAAACAAAGGTAGCACATCTGTTGTCTGCTTGTTGCTAACTACTGTCCATTGGTCTCAGGTTGCTGGTGTTCCTCCCTATGAGCCCCTCCCCTTTGGACTTCCCTGTTTTCAGCTTGGGATAGTTCCTGGCTTCGAGTAATTTCTCACCCCAGAATTCTTTTTTCTATCTATTTATCTGTAACAGATGGTTTCCCATTTCCCTTGAGAGCTTCTCTGTAACTTCCAGGCAGCAAGGCTATTCTTCCAAAGAGAGAGTCAGAGTGTCTCTCAGTTTAGACCCAGTCTTTCCTTAGGATCACTCCAGTCATCTCTGCCTCACCTGTGTGAATAGCATTGTTCAAGCCTAGGATAAAATAAATAAATGGAAGTGCCTGCATTTGAAGTAGAAAAAGAATAACACCCCATCTATTTCTTAGAAAGAAAATATTGTTAAACTTTGTTGCAATAAAAATAGGGGGAAATATTAGTAGGTACTTCAAAATAGCTGTAAAACATATTCACTGTTAATTGATTTAGAGAAAGAACAGAGCACAACTGTATTGTAGACTTCATGTTTAGGAAATATATATAACAATATCATGTGATATGGAAATAATTTTTCCTCTATCTGTGTTATCTGTGTTATTTCATAATTTTAATATTTTAAAAGAAAGACTACCACCTTCTACACCCCAGTTTATCATGTGCCGTACCATACACTTGCCTGTATTCGCAGAGTGGTTTCTTTCACTGGCTGAGGAGTGTGAACTTAATGCACATGAGTTGGCCACACAGAACAGAGGCAAGTGAGATGCTTCCTGACCTGCCTTTTTACTGATGCCGACATCCTCCACGTGGTTGTTGGTTGTTCTAACCAGCACGGAGAAAACCAAATTCTTGATACGGCAAAGTTCTTTCAAATCATCACTCACCCTGAAAATGTCATGCATTTTAAAAATTAATTAGTAAATGCTATTTTTAGAGCAGACTTCGTTACAAAAAAATGAGATAAAATATGCAAAGTTTTTGAACACAGGCATTTTTATGTAAAGAAATATTCAAGCACATCAGATCTGCCAAGAAAATTTAAAATACATTTTCACATAAAAATGTATACACAAAAGTTCACAGAAGCATGATTCGTAATAGCCACAAAATAGAATCAATCAAAATGCCTACCAACTCATGACTGGATAAACAAAATGTGTTATAGCTATACATTATTCAGCCTTGAAAAAGAACAAAGTACTAACACACAGCTGGATAAACCTTGTAAACATTATATTGAGTGCAAGAAGCTTGTCACAACCGACTACATATCGAGTCATTTCATCTCTATGACATGTTCAGTAAAATTCATTGATGAGTTGTTACCAGGCGTAGGACTGGTAACATTTCTTTTGAAGAGTAAGGAAGATGTTCTGAAATCAGTGGTGATAACACAACTTGAGAAACGCACTAAAAACCACTGAGATGCACAAGTTAGAAAAGTTAGATTCTCGACTGAACCAGAGTCTCACCAGCATGGCCACATCCTTGCCAGGGGAAGAGAGAAAACAGCATCTTTGCCCAGCTATCCCTACAGACAGCTCCACCCCAGAGCTATCATGCCCACAAAGTCCGCTTTGAGCAGGGTGCCCTGTTCCTGGGTTAATAAATTCATACGGAAACGGTCCTGATTTTGAGTGCCACAAAGCCCACTGCCACAAATTTTTAGAAATCCAAACAATTTCTGAATGGATGTCGCTGTTAGGAGCCCCTTTCCTCTGCTCTTGGAATTTCTCCAGGCGAAGAAAACACAGCGCCTGGCCTCGTTTGCATCTATACCAGGTGCTTTAAGGATGGGACGCTGATGGCAGCTGTGCTAGGTCCTCCAGAATATGGCACTCAACTCTCCCTTGAGGCTTTGCTACTCTTTTATGTACTTTTCACTGGATTTTAAATTTTTCTCTCTTTAAGTGAAACCATTTTGTTTTATATCATATGGAGACCTGACATTGTGAGCTGGGTCCTGGGAGCATAATAAATGAAGTCACTCACTGAGGGCAGAAAGGAACCACCCATTTTATTTTATTTTATAAATAAATCTCTAACTGATTATCCTGGTTAGAGGAAAGCATAAGATAAAGAAATTACATTAATAGAGCACTTCTAAAACCACCAGAAAAAAAAAAGATATTCATAGTTTGTCACAAAGGAAAAAACAAGACACAACACATGCTGTACAATGTGATCCCATTTTTGCACAAAGAGATATCTATCTTGCTACCTCCAATTAGTGCCATAGTGAAACATTTTTCTTCTGTTTAATTTCTCTGTTTTCTATTTTTTTCTAAATTCAACATGCACCTTATGTAATTCTTTAAACTCAAAGCTAAACTGGTACCAAGTTTCTCAGACACTTAAAATGGTTACAAATAAATGACTGTAATCTAGTCATCCTATACAATCATCTATCAGCCTCAGAGCCAGCACACAATCCTTCTTTGGTACGGGAAGGTTGGGAAGAGACAGAGACAGGAGGAAAGAGACGGGCTATAAAGGCGCCAGGGTGGGCTCAGCTCTGCAAAAGACATATTCCGAGCAGTTAATGCTATATGTCAGAGTCAGGGCCTGATGCCTTATCAGACTGCCTGCTTTGTGTCTTTTTCAGTCACTCTTTAAAAAGCAACTTTTATTGAATGGCCATGTGTGAGGATAAAAAAGCCAAAAAAGATCATCGCTGTCTTTGTGAAGCTATAAGGAACATTTGGTTTTTCTCTTCTTTTTCATGCTAGAGCAAAATGTGGCTGGGGCAGGATATGCACCTGTCTTCTCTTGCTTATTTACTTATACGATGTCATTTCTTCTCTATAACTTTTGCATAAAGACAGACCAGGCTGCAACTGCTGGTCATACATTACAAGATCCAAAGTGAGAGAAAATCTTTCAGGCACGTATCTTAAATATCTCCAGTCCTCTCTCCTCCATTTATGTTGGCAAGTGAGAGGGCACTAACATTGATAAATGCAGTTTTTACTTATTACTCCCCCCCTGCTCACATGAAACCCCTACATGTCCTAACTACTTCTACGAGTCCTCCAAGGTAAACAAGGCCAGTCTCACTTTGGGCAGAAATAGGTCTGCTAATGTTCTCCATTTCTGGCCTCTTCTGCTGCTGATAATTTACTAGGGGCGACTGAATACTGTGTCCACCAGTAGCGTCCTCTGAGGGTACGTCAGGCTACTGATGTTTGGACCAATTTTGTACTCAGTGGAAGAGTTAATATTGGAGATTCATGACCGTCTATAAGCTGAAAAGTTGTTTTATGTTAGACAAATAATAATTCAACTCTAGTTTATAAATTTGCAGAAGCTAAATTAATTAGGATTTTTACTATGGTCACCAAGAGCAAAAACAGCAAATGAGAGACTACAGAGGCTCTGCAAACCTGCATTTGATAATATTGTAGAACCACTTTGGGATGAATTTAGGGGATGCAGAATAAATGAGTGATTTGTGTGATGCTCTTTGAATGTGCCCCATCACAGTATAATCCACATCTGCAAGAAGCAGCTTGACTATATGCATTTAGTATTTATGCATTTTATCTGCTCGTGTGAGAAAGCAGTAGGAACTGAAAATGGCATGGGTCAATTATTTATCTGCTTCCTTTCCACTCTTTCAAACATAAAATGGTAATCCTAAAGTGACATTTCTTTGCATGCATTTATCTCATAGACATATAGTAATGTACACATTTATAGAAGATCTCCAACCTAAATTGTTTCCCTGCTTGTGGCATTTCACGTCCTTATTCTCTAGGAAACAATATGGATGTTTTTCCTCTGGAAAATATACACTTTCCAGGTAAAGGAAATTTTAAGTCTCTAAATACTGCAAACCTTTTGTCATATAAAGGAGGTTCAAGACTCTGCCCAGCTAGCACTTTTCTTGCAATGATGTGTCATTCAAGTCTCTAGGTACATATGGTACTAAAAAGCAACAATCATAAAACTGGAATGAATTTGAGTGTGAAGTAATTATAGATCCATGTGCTTATCAGTTACTTAACATGACTAAAATGAAGCTATATTTTGATCACATCCATATGTGAAAATGTTCCTTCAAGACCACTCCCCAAAATGTAAGAAATGAACAAGAACCAGTTCTGGTTTTGCTGTTTTTGCAATCCCAGGTATTGAACCGGAAGTCTTCACACTGGACAACATCCGTATCTCTTTCTTAATTTTTGTTAAGTTTGGACATAGAGTCTTACTAAGCTGCTAAGTTACCCAGGCAGATTTAAACAGGATCCTCCTGCCTCACCCTCCCAGATTGCTGGGATTACAAATCTGTGCCATGGTGCCCCACCTAGGAGTCCATTTTAGACTGTCTGCTAACACTATCCCTAGCCTATAACGAGAAGTGGCCAAGATTTGGGGTAGTAAGAAATGGTAGAGAACTTTTACCTACCCAGGGAAAGGTGGAAGTTCTTCTTTCCTGTTTTCCTTCCATTGATTCTGGGATGACCTAGAGACATGGTGGATTTGTGTCTCACCAAAGACTGACAAATCTAAAGAGTGAGGCACTGGGTAGATTTACCAAGTTCAATGAAGACTGGAAATGTCTGGGGATAAGTGAATTCCCATAAATACTGGGTCAAAGTGACGGATTTCCCATGGACCATGTGACCGGGGCATAACTGCCTTTCTTTGATTGCATCACACGAGTTCTGTTACTTCAGCAAGCTGGTTGGGTAGATGCACACACACACACACACACACACACACACACACTCACACCCTCAGTGCCCGGGCCTTTTCTGAAGTCCTTTTACTTTAGAATCTATTACAAATAATCAAGGCTCTGACATTCCTTGAAGTCTTGGTTATCTAACTCTGAGGGTTAATTTAATATTTTATAGTATTGGAGAATAAAGATGATTCTCTGTCTCTTGAGAGGAGAATTATTTGGTTCCTATCCTCACCTCCTCCAAACCCAAAAATGGAAATTGGCCAACAGTTTCAGGGTGAAGTTTCATCTATGCATCTCTGCAACAATAGAGCCTAATCCTCTCTCATCTCTTTAGACTTGATTGCCTACCTGCCCCTGCTTTTGAATTAGCCTACATGAAAGCTGTGGCACTGTGGGCTTACTTGGTTGCTTCATCTGCCTTTTTTTAAATGTACTGATCAAGCGAGCCGTAATGGCGCACACCTGTAATCTCAGCACCCTGGCGGCTACAGCAGGAAGATGCTAAGTTTCAGATTCCAGTAGCTGTTTACTATATGCACGATGCCAGCCAGGGTATCTTGGCAACTTAGCAAGACCCTGTCTCAAAATAAAAAGGTCAGGGATGCAGCTAAGTAAAATGGCCCTAGGTTGAATCCTCAGTGCCATAAAAAATCAGTTCCTAATCAAAAATTATTTCTGGCCTGATGTGGTAGCATTCATCTGTAGTCATCGCTATTCAAAGAAGTCTGCAGCAGGAGGGTTGAGAAGGCAAAGACAGCCTGGGGGAATTAGTGAAACTCCTTCTAAGAAAGTAAAACAAAAACTGTTTCTGCTTGTATTGATCACCTTTTTTGTTTCTAGAACAAAACGCCTGACACCTGCCATATAAAGGAGGAAAGTTTTATTGCAGAGTTTTCAGGGTATGGTTGGGCTGACTCCAAGGCAGACGTACCATGGCAAAAGGGCATGGCAGAGAAAAGTCACTCAACTACTGGTATCTGGGAAGCAAAAAGGAGGGGGAAGAAGTCAGGGACCAATTGAAGTTCCCAAAGTCACAGTGCTGTGACCCAGCCACACATACCCAGAAGTGTGCCTTACTGATCTTCTAGACATCTCTCAAGCCAGTAAGTGGATAATCAAAATTAAACGTCAAATGCTTAACATTCTACAAGCTGTTCCTTCAGATACAGGTGAGTCATGCACTTCTCCCTGTGAACTTCAATTTCCTCAGCTGTTTGGGTTCGCTGTACTTTTAAGAAAGTCTCTCAATGAAATGTTTCTCTTTTTCTAATTGTTTCCTCCGTGTAACAAGAACCATGTCCCCTATGGTGCTCATTTCCCGTGGATATCACTTTGCCATTTTCTCGGTTTTAGGTGCTGTGTTTTTCCACTGCTATTTTCCTCATTAGCTGATCTCATCCCTTTTCTACCATATGTGGGATTCACACTTAACCAGATGGAAATGTCATCATCGCTTGCTCGTCCTATTGTTTTATGTATCAATTAGCCTTATTTGTTGCAAGCTATATATGCCTCTTTAGAGTTTGTAAAAAGCAGATTATGTTACTTGGTTACAGAGTGGTCCACAGAATTGAAACAGGATTGAACAACCGAGACTTAGGTAGAGAAAGAATACATGGACTGCTCTGAATTCTCAGTTGCATTTGTTGACCAGGTGTCTCCGAGTCCAGCCCAGTATCCACTGGGTGGCAGTAATCCTATGTGCCAAAAATTGCATCACAGTGGTGTCTGTAGTTACAAAGAAAAGGCCAAAATGTGCAAAGCTAGCCTCTACTAACTAAATACATCATTATAAGTATGCATAAAGAAATACTGTTTGGCCCCCTTACAAATGTCATGTAGGAAAACTACAAAAACATGGGAAATGCTTATGGAAAACAGAAAGTGAAAATACATTTCCAAGAAAGACAGGAATCTTATGATTTGCAAACTTCCAAGTTAGTGTCCAATAACTGTGTCAAAGGTATCATGTTTTCTCCAGATACAGCCAGCCTCTTACAAAGAGATACAAACAGAATATGACTTCCGTGAATTCTTTCCCATAAGGCTTAAGGTGCTTCTCAAACTTTAATGTCCACCAGAGTCGCACGGGAATTCTGTAAAAATCAGGATCCCACCAAGCCCGGGTGGGCCTAGGATGCTATATTTCCTATATGTTCCTAAGCAAAGTGGATGTGCAATATCTGGTCTGCAGTCTACATCTCTGTGTAACACCAGTTTCCTGCAACAAATCCCTCCTGCCGCTTCCAGAGTAGGGCAGAGTCCTTGCCTGCAAGGTGAAACTTTAGACCTCAGAGCAGCCCTTGGGCCAACCCACTATAGAAATGCTGACAAATATGGTACTATTTATATTTCATGTAGCTGTCTCATTTAAAAATTTAGATAGGAAACAAAATTTAGATTTAAATAGGATCAATATCAATTAAAAAGTTGAGTTACTTACCTCGAGACATCTTCTTACAGCTTGGTAAGAGTTTATTGCTTTGAATCAGTAAGTTCTCTGCAATTTTTCTTTGTCCCAACTTGATCTAGGTATCTAATGGCACTTAAATTGAAGAAAACATTCCTGGCTTTTCTGAGATTAAGAAGGCCTCTCAACCAGAGCTTGTGAGTAACGACTTTTAGTCTCAGAGTAGTGATTTAGAAGTAGCACTGTTCTGGAAAGTTATTCTAGGCTCCTGGCATCCAGATTGTTTATTTTATTTTATTTTATTTTATTTATTTATTTATTTCTTAAAGATGAAGCTAAGACAAACACCCTCCATCCCGCAGCGTCATCTGAGGCTGATTTAACTCTCAGGAAAGTCGCACAAGTCTGCCATTTTTGCACTTTATCCTCAGAACCTTAGGGAGGTACTGAAGGCTTAAAAATAGAATAATGCAATGCAATATGACAGGATTAGCACAAAAGGATGAGAGAAAATCCCACAGTTTATCTACCAGTTGGCCAAACGCTGTTTAACTATACGCAGCTGCCAGACTTAAGGCAAATTTCATTTATAGTCACCAGCAGAAGCGAATCACTGGGAAAAGCAAGGCCAGATCTCTGTTTACACTTCAAACAAATGCCTAAGTTTAGCAAACAAAACCTTGACTAAAGTCCATTATGGAATACCAGTTATTGCAAGGGTTTAAATTTTAGACGTATGTTTAAATTTTATTACATGATAATTCCTAGCTGTGAACCAACCCAGCATAGACTAAACTTAGCAAATGCTAAGCCCTGTGATCAAAGCACTAAATGTGATTCTCATTAACATTTCTCTTTTGCAACTGGTAATAACTGCCATTATTTGAGTCTTCTGTGCTAGGTGTTTTACATGTGTTGTCTTGATTTATTCTCACAGCAGTTGCAATGAGATACATATTACCATCCCCATTTATAAATCAGAAGACAGACCCAGGGAGGTTAATTAACTTGTCAGAGGTTACACAGGAGGTTGAGAGGGATTTTGAACTCTGATTTGCCTGACTTTTTGTTCTTAACCTCAGACTCACTTAAAACAGAAACAATGAACAAATGAATATTCCAATTGTTCATCAGTCAGAAACTACTCAGTATTTATCCTTTAACCATCCCATATGTCCCTTAAAGACTCAATCTGCAAGCAGAGGGTGTATCTCATACCTGGAGAGTTGTCTGACTGTGAAAGAAATGCTATGTACCTTTAGAATATTTGTCTAACCTCAGCTATAATTTCACACACATTTTAAATTACCATTTTGTATTTCCTTTAAATGCTTATACTTAAAATTTCAGTGCCTATGTAAACAAATGTGTTAGCTTTCATATATGTGTAGAAGATATTATATGTCTATAAATTGACTTAATCCATAGATATACTCAATTTCAGGATAATGTACCTATCTGTGTTTGTCTTCTGATTATTTTTTTAAAATAAGGTCACAAACAGATAAATGCATCTATTATTATATTTCATAGGTACCATAGTGACATCTTGTGGGGAAACATGTTGAGTTGCATCTATATATTTCTGAGTATTTCAAAACTATATTTTTATTGACAAAGTGGAAACTATTATCAGACTGAATTTAACATGTAATCCATTGAAATATAGCTTAGCTCTATATAAATTTAAGGGCTTCATTTACATTGCCAATCAAATAAAAAAAATTCTGAGTCATATGCACTCTACACTGCTAACAGTTCTTAGAAATGCTCCTGTAAACAATTGTGCAAGAGGTTTGAATTAGAGAGTTTCTAAGATAGCTATTTTTGCTTCTATGTGTAGAATAGAAATGGAACAATTTACTCTGGGACTGAATCTTTAATCATCTAATTCGAAAGAAGAGAGACGACACTAATTTTCTATAGGATAAAAGGTCATATTTCCCCAAGATAGCTTTAAAAGGGCTCAGTGGATTGGGACTTACTTGATTGTCTACTCAGTAAAACAAGTACCTATTGAGCGCTCACTGTGGGCAAAGCATTATGAAAGGTTGTGTTTTGCGGCTGTTTAGGTAAGACTTGCCATCTGGTAAGGGGTGAGAGTATGGTTGTTAACGAGGCTGAGGGCCGACTTCATCCACACAGAGACCAGTTTTCCTGTTCTGCTTCTAAGAAAGCGGTTTAACAGCATGGAAAGAAAGACAGCGGCCTTTAAATAGAAAAAAGCTTTTTAAATTTTCTATATGTATTTTTCTATTTTCTTTTATATTACTTAAGACTTTGTGTATGCAAACATTTGTTTTATTATATTATATAATGAATATGCAAATATATTTGTTGTACTAATTATATTTAACATTATGAGACATAGTACAGGCTGTCACATTAAGTTGAGAAGACAAAGAAAATATTTTTTATTTTTATTTCACTTTATTATTTAATAAGTCAGAACAGATGTGATTACTGAGTTATGAACAAGCTATTGCAGGATAAATTCCATTTTATTTTTTATTTATTGTTTACTTTCTACTTATCACCACTAGAGGGCATCTGAGGACTGAACTAAGTACAGCATAACACTAAAACCCCTAAAACCAAGAATACCGCGTCATCCATTAAAAAAGCTAATTGTGTTTTGTGGCAAAGATATCCAAAATTACTTAATGATAGTTTCATAATGACTTTAGTAAATACGCATACACTTGCTATTAAAACATAAAATTACAACATTTTCTTTTTGATACAACAGCTCATTCTGTAATTACAATTAAATTTGTAAATGCCAAGTAAAATAATGGCAATTGTGCATCAAATTGTATATACAGCTGCACCTGCCTAGGTTTTAAAAGTTAGTATGCAATTACAAGCAAACTATCGAATGTCTGAAAGAGAATAGGAATCAGCTGGGCAGCCTGTGGTCTTAAGGACTGCAGATTCCCAGCGGTTATTTTACCATGTCACTCAGCAAGGCCATCCTAAGTGCCTGCTGCGTGGGGGGCACTCGTGGAGTTCGCGATTCCAGGTCAAGAAGCTGTCATTCAGGGGAAGGGACAGAGAAGGAAGCAGAAGAGGGGACAGCGCCCCGCGGGACGGGGCAGAAGAAGGCGGAGCTCCTCGGTCCTGCCAGGCAGTTAGTCCCCTTTTCTTGGGAGATATGTGCCTCAGACCACAGAGGCATACTGGAGTGCAAAGATGATTTCAAATCCTCTTTCACTAAGGCAAGTCTTAGCTCTCCAAGAGTCAATTTCCTCCCAGGGAGGCAGTAATCATAATACAACCTACTATAGAGATGTAATGAAGACCTAAGAAAATGCTTATAATTGTACTTAATACAACAGTTGGAACATAACATATGCTCAGTATTCTTATTACTATAATGACTTTCATGTTATAGGCAAAGGATCTGGAATGGATTCCATGGCCCAAGTTGGAGGCAACCAAGGCGATGCAGACAGCATTTACTTTATTGTGTTATGGGAGATGAGATCTCATGAAGAAGCTGTGATGTTCTTTGGGGTAAGATCAGTGGTTACTCACAAACACTTGGCCATTCTAATCAATGCATTTTTGTGTTCTTCTTCATTGCTGACTACATTAAGGGAATGTTCTCTCTCTTTCTCTTTCTATCTCTGTCTCTATCTCTATCTCTCTTCCTTCTTCTCCCCTTCCTTCTCTCTCTCATTGTTACAGTGTACAAGAGTAGAATAATCATTTTTCTCTGTTGAACATGCATTCAAGAATGCATACATTCATTATCTGCAGACTGTTTTAAGAATTTAATGTGTAAGTTTTCAGCATAATATCTTACTTTAGACTTGATTTCCTTAAAAAACAAAATTTATGGAGCCAGGGATTCAGCTCAGCAGCATAAGCATCTGCCTGATGAGAGCAAGGTTGTGAGTTCAATTTCTGGTACCAAAAAAAGGAAAAAATAACACTTATTTACAAGATTGGGCTGGACGATGGATGAGATTCACAAGTCATATTTTGTTTTTATTTTTTCAATGTTTCTTTTTCTTACAGTTGCTCAGAGCTCAAAAGGTGACAACAAAACCAAAACCAGATCAGAAAAAAACTAAGGCAATGAACAACTAAATTCAGATTACTAACAACCATTTAGATCATATTTTATCAATCCATAACTCAATAGCAATGAGAACATATGTTGATAAGTGTAAAATAGCTCAGGCCAAACTCCTCTCTGTAATGTCTTACATATTTGTGTAATGACATGGGGTGAAATAATCCAGCAACCTGAGGAGGAGAGTTTGTGGTTATTCTCCTCCCTGCTTTAACACTGCCTGCTTCAGTCCATCAGTGTCACGTGTCCTTTACCTACGTGAAGAGTCACAAAATAGACTTCTTCAGAATCTCCAAGTAGGAAAGAGACCATAGCAAAGCCTGACCCTCTTTTATCCTTATCTGACCCATCTAGGCTTTTTCTGAGAAGCAGCAAAACTCTGGAGTGATTTTTACCCCTCGACTGGTGTGAAGAGGAAATGACCTTGTTTTCAATGGAAGCCAAGTGAATCCAGTACCTTAAAATGATGTTTTTACTCTGTGCCCATGGTAGATGCCATCCCAAACCCTAATTTTTTCCCTGCAGAGACAAAGAGTTCTTGATACTCCTCCCAAGAACAAATCAATTTGTTTTCAACTGATAAGTTCCAAATTGATCAAACAACTTCCTTGGTGAAATAAACTACTCACAAAGGGATCATGGGTTGAGCCCAAAAGAGAAGGAAAGCTGGGTAGGGAAGAAAGAAAGACCGAGTGTTGTTTGATTATTTATGCTGTTGTTTATTTTCCATGTAAATACAGTTGCAGCTAAGTCTGTGGCTCTGTCCTTACATATAAACTAGCTTTTCACAGGCAGTTTCATTTTTAGTCATCTACATCAACTATTCATTTTTGGCAAATCTGAGCACAACAGCTCCTGTTGCAGACAAGCTGCAAAGAGCAGGCCAGTGCTTTCCTTGATTCTGGCCGTGATTAAAGTGAACCACTCTGAGTAGAAATGCCACACAGGAGAGATGCGGCATGTTTTCTATTCCTCGGGGATTCTGGAGAGAGTCAAGGAATGAGTGACCTTGTGCCACCGCCTAGGAAGAAATGATATGGGTAGCAACTGAGTCCTGAGTCTGCTGCTTTGAGAATCTCAACTGGCTCCATAAAACAATGAGAGCCAAGTGGCACCTGGAACACGTTTACTGTGGTAATCATTGTCCTGACACCTCTCGTTTACACTATGTCTTAGCATGCCTGTGTTTCTTTTTCCCACATTACTTGAGAGACATTCCTTGGTTTCTGAGATTGTCTAATATGGTTCTACTATTAGTAGTATGTTGGAGTTCTTGAGAGAAACAGAACTAATTGTACAGAGAGATAAGAAGAGCTTTATTATGGGAAATGGCTCACAGGATTACAGAGGTTAAGAAATCCCACAATTTGCTGTCTGCAAACTGCAGAACAACAACAACAACAACAACAAAAACTGGTGGTAACTTCCAAGTCCGAAGGCCTAAGAATTTGGGATGAAAATAAAGGAGTCACTGGCTTAAATCCTAGTCACTCCAGTGATTGAGGGCAGGAGAAGGTGAATGTCTTATCTCCAGCCGTGAGAACAAGAATGCACCCTCTTCTGAATTTTGGTTTATCTGGTCTCTCTATTCAAATACTAATATACTTATATTCCCAAACAATGTTTTACCAGCATCTGACTATCCCTTAGGCTCGGAAATTTGATGCATATAATTAATCATGATTACAAAGTGCAGCTTCATAAATTTAGGATGCCTTTATTCGATACATTTTTCTTAGCCTTTCTAGTTGGGGTCAGAAATAACTTCTAACCGTGTATACCTGATCACCCTACCCAACAGCCCTCACTTCATTCTGCTATTCACCCCGAGCCCACTGCCCAAGACCTTCTCTGCTCCTTAATTACAATAGCGTTAGTTTTTCAAGCAGTGAAACTTTCATCATCAAACTCATTGAGCACTATTAATGCCTTCTCCATGCCAGGAAAAGAATTGCAGGGATGTAAAGATAATGACAGCAACTCCTGGCATTGATTGGCACTCTGTGCTGAATGACTATTTGATAGAGTAGAGAAAATCAATTTGCAAGTTGGAGAAAGCAATTCAAGGGTGAAAGGTAGGTGCAGAAGGCATGAAAATACACTACATAAAATTGGGGTGTGTGTGTGTGTCTGTATCTACATAAGATTGAGGTGTGTGTGTGTGTGTGTTTATCTGTATCTGTGGTGGGCATTTTTCAAGGAGTGGGGTGGGGCACTGTCTTCAATGGTTTCGAAGAAAAAGACGCTACAGAACTTCAGATACATTTCTTGGCCTATGTAACATAAGGAAAGAAACCAGAACAATGATGAGCCAAGGAGATGAGATGGAGAGAATGAGGGAACTATCATTTTGATTATGACAACAATTACTAAAACTATTCTTTTTTTTTTCTCCAGAACATGTTCTTAATGCTGTCTGCTATAAATAATGATACAACTAGAAAGGCATCTGACAAAAACAAAATTCCATTTTTATATAAAAATTATTTTTAAAACATGTAATTTAAAACATCAGTGTTATGTCATACTTCTGTCTGTTAAAAAAAGTTTTACAATAACATCATTATAGCTTTACCTATTTCTGGAAAAGATGTTCCAGTTTACAACCCCAACAGATAGCACTTCAAAATACCTCACATAACTGTGGCAAAATGAGTGCCATGTATGAAATCAGACCTTTAAATAATTTTCAAATTATGTAATTTAGTTATTACATCAGATTTAGAAGACAGTAATAGCACAGTTACCAGAACCCCAATTCCTTTGGCAACGAAAGGGTACATGGACGACTGATTTTTTTTTTAATTCATTGCGTATAGCAAAGTCAGATGGTAGCATACCTTTCCACAAAGAACCACAATTGTTTCCTTCGCACAGATGTGCAGACAGGTCGCTGGACCCTTCAGGTCTCACCGGATGAGGGCGGAGTCAGATGCCCAGTGCTGTGTGGGATTCCAGCTTGACCTGCTGCCTGTCAGTCAGCACCCTCCTGTCCAGAGCACTTTCACAAAGATGAAATGCTTCATTATTCGTCTCTACACTCTTACAATGCAAAATAAAAGTACTTCCCTTTCAAGCATGTTCCACATTATACCACATTACCTTGTCTCTCTGATGAAATATTTACTTAGAATTGGGCATGCGAGAGGAAACGACCTGGAGGAGTCATAGTTTGAAGTGGGGCTTGCTTAGTGTCCGTGGCAGTAAGATTGCGTTTTCTTCTGCTCTATCTCTAGTTCTCATTCTTAGAAGACACTGAGCATTTCCTTACCGTGGTCTAATTACAACCCAGCGAAGGCCACAACCCAGCTCATGGGGCCACTTAACCACCTGGTATTGAGCCTCTGGTTCTCCCAAAATGCCAAGGCCTGCTGATGCCACCAATGCCTCTCATTCTTGTTTTCTTAGAACTTCTAACTCCACCCAAAATGTAACCCCCAAGGACCTCTCTTCATTTCCCTGCTGCCCTGGATAGTCCCTTCATTGATCTTTATTCTCCTTAATCCTTTCTCCTTTACATAAATTACTTTGGCCTTTATGTTGTATAATAAATATATAGTATAGGGGGAAAGTTGATTTTATTAAAATTCTGAAGTATTTTGTAAACTTTTTATTCTTGAAAAGCCCACTTACAATTTCCTCTCAAATCTTGGTTATCAGGGGACCCCTACGGTGGACCCCAATCTCCTGTGAGGTTTTATGACACATGGCAAGAGAAAGTGCAAGAGGCAGATCGGTGATGCCTCTGGGATGGCCAGTTGTTCATGGGAGACAAAAGATTGTGAGGCAGCCAGAACCTCAGGATTTATTGATCACTTTGACACTGAATAAATGGTGAGGGGATTATCAGATGACTGAGTGCAGTGGCGAGCTTAATCTAATGAGGATCTTACATTGATGGGGATGGGAGCAGAGATGGCAGGTTAGTAAGAAGTTTGCCCTTTCTCCCGGTGAAATTGTTTTTAATCACTACTTGGTTCTCAAAGAACCAAGATGTCTTCAGTTGATGGAATCTTTCCCAGGGTTGTCACAGCACCATGGGACTATTGAGGCCTCAACTGTAACTAGAGGCACATGGTGTTACACTTCTGCATACCATAACTGGCTTGCATGGCAAGATAGTAGGCCTCAGACAATCCCTCATCACAATTTAATTATGAGATGACTTTTCCCCAAAATTGTGACACCTGGTAATGATGACTTCTTGACATCAACAAGACACAGCAAAAGAGGTTTTTGTCACAAATGCATGATAAAAATATTTTTAAATTGTTGACCTATAATAAAATGTTTGCAACAGTTGATACCATATTTTCGAGAATTTAATTGCTCTATGCTATATTTTGCATCCCTAATGAGCCCAAAGTTACCTGTGTTAAAGGGTGGTTCCCCAAAGTAGCCCAGTGGGGGGCTGGGGATATAGCTTAGTGGTACAACACCTGCCTGACAAGCACAATGTCCTGAGTTCAATTCCTGGCACCAAATAAATAAATAAATAAATAAAAATGAGGTCCAGTGGGAAGCAGTGGAATCTTTAAAAAGTAGGGATATTTTCGTGAGATTCTTTAGTTCATTGGGAGTGTGGCCTCAAAGGGGAATGTGATAATTAATTGATTGTGTCTACGTGAGTAAGAAATATCCAACTGTGTTGGATCAGCAAAGTTCTGGGTGTGGCTCAGAGGATTTACAGGAAACAGAAGACCCACTTGGGTAGGCTTGTCACCTCAATGAGATAAAAGGGATATGCAGAAGGAAAGCTTGCTTCTATCTTTTGGAGGAACTCTAGTCTTAGCCTTCACCTCGAATGTCATTGATGTCCTGGGCTTCCAGCCCTAATCTGCAATGGTGCCCCACTGCATACATGCTAAATCTCAAATCATCTGTTCATATGAAATGCAAAACTCACTTGAAAGTAGCCTTACTTTCTTTTTTTTATTTTAAAGAGAATAAAACAAAAAAAAAATGAAACAGAATAAAGCCAGAATAATGAAAGTAATACAGGACTTCAAAACAAGATAACAGAAAATCAACATAATGCCTCATGTTATTTTCAAAATAGCTCTCCATACCATCAGGCATAATAAAATCAAACTCAACAGAACAGAATAAAACCACTCAAAACAAAACAATGCAAGTGATACACAACTCCAGAACAAAATAATAGGAAATCAACAATGGCTACCATAATATATCTTGTTATCTTCAAGTAAAATCCATACCATCAGGAATAATAAAATCAAACAGAATAAAATAAAATAAAACAAAACAAAACAATGAAAATTATATAGGACTTCAAAACCAGAGAGTAGAAAATTAACAATGACTACTACCTTCCATTTTTAGGTGTTTTCTCCTCTTTCACTTTCACAGTATCTATTGCACATTTTTGATCCCCCTAACTCCTTCAGTTTTTTATACTAGGAAGACAAAACAACGCTCACCCATGTGAGTCCAAACCATTTCATCCATGAGCATGATCTTGAGTTGCATCCACTTACCTACAAAAGCTTCAAGTTTATCCTTCTTTATAGTTGAGTAGCTTTCCATTGTATCAAATACTACATCTTTCTTATTCATTCTGAAGTTGCTAGATAAATTACCCCTGCTATTTTCTGAGGCGTCATCACATGGGCATTGTCTTCTCTCCTCTGACCTTCAGTGCATGAATTTCCTTTTGAGTCAAATGTGTTTCTTGTATGGAGCATATTGATGGGTCCTGTCTCCTGATCCACTCTGCCTGTGTTCATTTTTATTGGTTAACTGAGGCCATCTACATTACTGGTTATGACTGACATGCACTGGCTTATCTCTGCCATGCTATCCTTCTGTCATTGGTCTCCCACTTTTCCCCTCCATTCAAATGCCTGCCCTGCTCAGTGATCCCCTTCTGCTGCTGTTCCTGAAACCACAATTGTCTTTATCTCTCTCTAGAATATCCTTCAGCACTCTTTGTAAGTGAATGAAATAAAAGGGATATGATTTGGTTTGGTAGTCATGAATTTCTTCAGCTTTTGTTTATCATGGAAGTATCATATTTCTCCATTAATTTTGACACATAGTTTTGCAGGGTACTTCAGTCTGGGTTGGAAGTTGTTTTCTTTCAGGACTTGAAATAAATAACTCCAAGGTCATCTTGATTTGATGGTTTGTGTTGAGAAGTCTGCCATGATTCTTATGGGTTTTCTTTATAGGAGATCTGTTTCTTTTCTCTAAAAGCCATTAATATACTGTTCTTTTGCCAAATTTCTGGGATCTTGATTATTATATGTCTGGGTGTAGATTTATTTTGTTTATGGCTAGTTTGAATTCAATATGCCTCACTTATTTGCATGTCAGCTCCTTTTCCCATGCTTGGGAAGTATTCTGCTATTACTTCTGTAAATAATCTTTTTATGTCATTGTGTTGACCCCTGCTTTTACAATGACACCTATCTGTCTTAAATTATTTTTCTTTGCATCATCTTACAGACATTGAATTGTTATTTCCTGGTTCCTAGTTATTTTTAATACAATTTTCCTTTTGCAATTGCTAGCTGCAATCCTATCTTCGAGTTCTAAAAGTCCTATCCTTCAGTTTCTTTCAAGGGTTTTTGCCAACTTTCAATAGGGTTTTTAATTTCCTGCATATCTCTTTGAATCTGTTTCATGCATTGTAGTTCTTTCCTATATTTTTCATACAAGGTTCTATCATGTTCTATGTGCCTCTTTTTTTATCTATGTCTTCTTTAGATATGCTAAGCAATTCATTCATTATGTTTGCCATTTCTTCTTTTACCTGGGACATTATTTCTGATTTGATTACTTTTACAGTCTCATGAAGTTGTTTCTTCACTTCAGTTGCTATCCTCTCAGAGATTTTAGGTATATGACTTCCAATTTCTTCCATGTCTATGTCGCCTATATTTGTTCTTTGTGGGCTGGAGTCTGAGATTGCCTTTTGCTCCATTGTCTTTACATTTTCCTGGATTTTATCAGATGAGCTGATTGTGGGGGTCCCAGGTGCTTCCCACATTGGCTACCCATCTGCAGTGTAGAGAATGGGCCAGGCACCTGGATTTCTCCTAACCTAGGTTCCCAGGGAGGCAGTAGGATGTGTGACAGGCTTTTTCAGATATATGAGGCTACAACAAGATTACTCTGATGGTGACTGTGGGTTCACAGGGGCATGGCTAGCTGCTTCTCCTGTCCTGTGCTGGTTACCATCTCTGATGGCAGCTGGCAGGCTCTGGAAGCAGCCTTTTAATCATCTTTCCAGCCTCATCTTTCACCATTACTTTCCCACACTCTTCAGGGAGCTCCTGGCTTTCTCTATCTCCTGACCTACAATGACACCTCTTCCAGGAACATCCTTCCCCCCATGACCCACTTCATTTTCTCACTGCAATGACTATTTGCTATCTTTCCAAACTCAAGTCAGTTTTCATTCCTTCTAGGAAACCTGTCTTGATCATTATATTCTCACAGTTCTTCTACTAGGAGCACACATTATATTCTGGCCATGCTCATTTTGTGGGCCCTACATATCTTAGTACTTTTCTCATTGCTGGTACAAAATATCTAATGCCTAAAATTAAGGGGGGAAAAGTTTATGTAGCTCACAGTTTGTGGAGGTTTCAAGCCATAATCAGCTGGCTCTGAGGCAGGCTGGCATGGCTAAGGGTCACATATTTATGGGGGTGAAAGACAAAAAATGCAACAAGAGCAAATAGGGGTAAAGCAAGCCTGTCTGTTATGGGCTTTGGCAATAAAAACTATGAAATAGGCATGTCTATATTTATAACTTTCCCCAAAACTTTTGAGAAAAAAAATGATGCAGTGTTAAGGTCTGTGTCTTGATGTCCCCCTAAAGCCTCATTTATGCAATCATGGAGGCAGGCTCTTTGGAGGCAGCTGAATCTAGATTTTGTGACTAGTTCATTGTCTAGTGCTTGGATAGGGGGTGAGTTCCCTAGGATGGGTAACCTGCATATAATATAAGCTAGGGAAAGAGGTTTGCACTATCTTCTGGATAATGACTTTACTTACCATGATCTTTAATTACAAATTAGGAAAAACTTCATTTCAAATTATCCAGTAGAGGAGAAGGCTGTTTCCTGCTGTATGCTGGTGTAGAGGCTGAGTGATTGGCCAGAAAGATGGAAAAATGAATCCTGCATGATGAAAAGACTGAACTCAAATGTTTTATGACCCTATAGTCATATAATCATGTTATGTATTAACAGTAGACTGTATTTCTGACTAATCTTAGAACTTCCTCATACTTACAGGATTCTAAGTACAGAACAATACATACAAAGCTTTAAAATTTTTGTTTTGATTTAGTGTTAGGACTACATGACTTTGATATTAGGGGCAAAAGAAAAGAAATGAGAAGCAAGGAAGACTTTATATGAATTTCATTAAATGATTCAAAAGACTTTCTTGGGCATTAATCAATTGTTTCAAGACACTAATTTGATGACTTAAGAATAAGTCAATCTAAAGCATATGTACTAAATCTTCCTTGAAAAAACTAGGGTTTAAAAGAAAGGAAAAAGCCATTGGGTAAAATTTAATCATGCTTTGCCAAACCTAATGTGCTTAAGAAATAATTTCAGCTGTTTTGCTAAACCCCAAATGCACTGTGTTCTTCCATCCCACCCAAAGCTCCAAAAGTGTGAAACTGATGTGTCTACTCAGCATTCCAAGTAAGCCTGGACATCTGGGGGAGACCCAACTGCCTCACTTAGAGCTTTCAGAGATTCCTCAACATTTATAGAAGTAGATCATCTCACTGAATGATCTTTTGCTTGACATCTCTTCCTTGACCTGTTAAATCTCTCAGAATTTTTTAAAAGTTTTCCCATAAGTTTTCTGTGAAATTATTTTGAATCTAAAGTGAAGACATTTAGAGCAGAGAAAGTACTTTTAAACAAACTTTACCAAAAATATTGTAATGTTTTCTTAACAAAGTCTTTACCACTGTGTGTTTTCATTCTGTAAGTGTTCATAGTGCTGTCTACCTGAACAATCAGTTTTGCTTCTATTATCTCTGAGCTAAATTAAATTTGCAAATGAGGCTGCCAAGGAGAAATCCCCAGGGACCTGAATCAAATCAAGACTGAGTCAGTAAATGAAACTTTTGAAAAACCAACAGAATGTTTTGGTATGTGAGTGGTACAGATGAGTCTTTTCACCCAAATGACTTACTTTTGAACAATAACCTCAACTGTGATGAACTTGTACATAAAGGGTGCTTCTTTCTAAAAGATTGCTAGTACATATCTTCCTGGAACCCTTTTCATTTGCATAATGACATTTCCCCACCTAATAGTCAGGAATCAAAGGGGCACACCTCCGAAGCATACAGTGTTGTTAGTTTCCTGGGAAACTAAACACAGAAACTCTTTACCCTGGGTTTAAAGCAGCTGGCTTTCTGTTTTATAGTCTTACAATTATTTTATTTTTAATTTTAAATTAAGTACCTGAAATGTTTTAAAGTAGTTCATATTATCACATCCAAAGTATTTATCATTTGTTGAGATTTGGATAAGAAACCCCAGAAACCCTAAATCATTAGAAATATGTTATACTGTTTTTTAATAATGCTTGCTTAAAAATTTTATTCCCCTTAGAATTTAAGGTTGTTTAAAGAATATGTTACTCAATAAAGTAATACATTTTCATTTTCCTTAAATTCAGCTATGAAATGACTGATTATGACTTGTTTCTTAGAGATTAGTTTTCTAAAAGAATAGTTCCATATATGTTGTCCAACCTGTTGCTAGAAATATGATAACTCCCTGCCCCTACCGCAGGACAATTGCTTCCAATGACAGATGCTGCTGTACAGTAGAAATAAGAAATTAGCAACAAGATCTTGGATGCTATCTTGACAGGGATCATTTGGTTCCAAAGAAGGGGAAATTTCACATTAGCTCAATAGACAAGGAGAAATTGGAAGAATACGATAGAATTTCACAGAACCCATATGTAAAAGATATATCCTAAAAATGAAGATTATATCCTAAAAATGAAGATTACCATATAGACAGTTATTTTTCCTAAAGAGACAAATAATCTCTTTCCTTATTTGCTTTGACTTCCTCATTTTCCCTCCCCATCACACAGACTAGCTTTCTTATATTTACTTATCGTAACTGAATATAGTTATGGGTCCTACAAGGGTTACCAGGGTTTTTCATCTCCAAAAAGCAAATTCTCAGAGAACAAACTAATACTAACCATCACCCACCTAGCCTATAGGCTGGAATTTTTCCTAGTTATACAGTGTCTCAATTGTACTACATTACATGATTAGAAATATAGTATTCAAAGAGTAAATATAGCCATATGTTTTTATTTTACCAAATTTTATCAAATCTAAGATTCCATCTTTATATGGATATGAGTATTAGTCTTTTCTGGCTGCTTAACAGATTACTCTAAAATGTAATTTTTAAATTATAATTATTTCTTTTTACTTCACAGTTTCTCTCTGGGGTCCTACTTCACAGTCTATCATGACACTGCACTCAAAATGTCAGTCAAAGTAGTAGACTAAAAACTTGCATTACACTTTAGAGAATGATTCCCAGGACTATGCTCAGTAAACCCCAAGCAGCCAGCAGGGCCTGGAACCCACCCTGGGCCCTGACTGTGCACACTCCTGTGGAATCCCGTGCATGGGGCAAACTTGGAACTCTGCGCCCAGAGGAACCTTGGACTACAGCGGACTATCTGTGCTAGCCTGAAGGGAGATTAAGTGACTGCCTCACCGTAACAAGATCTCAGCTGGCTCTAGTCAGTGTGGGGAGCATGCCCCTAAAATAGAGGTGTACAGTGGATAAATAGGGACAGTAGTAAAGCTCCCTGAAACTAACTATAAGACCTTGGTAAGTCTGACAAGAGTGAGGGTGACCCTTTTCTACACACAGAAAACATCAGGCAGAGTGAGGAGTGTGCCAAGGACTCCCCAACTGAAGAAAATCAAAAGGGCTTATGAGACACACAGACACACAATAGGGACACAGTAGGGCCTCAGCCGACACAAACACTATAAACAGGGAGATTTGATGACCTAGAATAACCTGAAGATAAAGTACTAGCAGGAACTAAAAGTTGACCTGCATCAATACTACTAGGCTTGTTAGCCCAGGAAGAATACAGGACTCACCCAACAGGCCCTGCAGCAGGAAGTCAGGTGACTGGCCCACCTATTCATTGTGGGACCCAACAACTGGACAAACATCAACCTTACAGTAGGACACCAAAATACACACTACCAACAGTTCACACTAGCAGGTCTAAAGGAGCAAACACTAACTCAAAAGAGGAAAATGGAAAGAGTATTGAAAGACAAAAGAGGAAAATAGAAAGAGTGTTGAAAGACATACTAGACAGAGATAAAAATGATCACAATCCCCAGAACAACAGAAAGAAACTACCAGGTAGAACAAACAATCACATAAGAAGGAAAAGTAGAAAGCAAACAATTGGAACATAAAATGGCAAAGTTGAGCCAATACATATCAGTGATATCTATAAATGTAAAGGGCCTCAATTCAACTATCAAAAGAAATAGGTTGACAGAATGGATCACGAAACATGATCCCACAATATGTTGTATACAAGAAACACATCTGACCCAAAAGGAAACTCAAAGATTAGAAGTCAAAGGATGGAAAACAGTATTCATATGCAAAAAGAACCCAGAAAAAAGCAGGGGTAACTATTCCATTTTCAGACAATGTGAACTTCAAACCTAAAATGATTAAAAGAGACAAAGGAAGTCACTACATATTCATAAGTGGAAAAATTCAAGAGGAAGAACTAACAATTATAAATATATATGCACCAAACACAGGAGCACCCATCTATATAAGACAGATAGTAATAGACATGAAAAACCAAATACACAAGAACACAATTATTACAGGGAACCTTAACAGCCCACTGTCACAAAGAGATAGATCAACTAGACAAAAAGTCAGCAAAGAAGTGATGAAACTGAATCATACCTGTGAGGAATTGGACTTAGTAGATGTTTACAGAGTGTTCCATTCAACTACAACAGAATACACATTCTTCTCAGCTGCACATGGGACATTCTCCAAAATAGACCATATATTATCCCATAAAACATTCTCAAATAAATGCAAGGGTATTGAAATTGTCCTATGCATACTATCTGACCATAGCACACTGAAATTGGAAATTAATGGCAAAAGAAATTGCAAAAGCTGCATGCATACAAAGAAATTAAATAACAGCCTTTTAAACAACCAGTGGGCTACAGATGAAATTAAAGATGAGATAAAGCAATACCTACAATTTAATGAAAATGCAGAAACAACATATTGTAATCTGTGGGATGCAATGAAAGTGGTCTTAAGAGGGAAATATATAGCAATAAATTGTCATATCAAGAAAACAGAATGACCAAAAATAAACAACATAATGCTTCATCTAAAGCTTCTAGAAAAAGAAGAGCAAGTTAAACCCAAAGCTAATAGAATAGAGAAAATTATAAAGATTAGAGCAGAAATCAATGCAATTGAAACTAAAAAAAAAAAAAAGAATTAATGAATCAAAAAAGCTGGTTTTTTGAGAGAATAAACAAAATAGACAAACCTCTAGCTAACCTTACAAAGAAAAAGAAAAAACCCAAATTCATGCAATAAGGACTAAAAGGGGGGAAATTACTATAGATCCCATGGAAATTCAAAGGATCATGAATACCTGCTTTGAAAATCTCTACTCACATAGAGTGGAAAACACAGAGGAAATGGACAGATTTCTAGAAACATAAGAACTACCAAAGCTCAACCAAGAAGATACAGCAATTTTGAATAATCCAATATCAGCTATTCAAATTGAAAATGTAATAAAAAAAACTTACCAACAAAGAAAAGCACAGGTCCTGATGAATTCACAGCTGAATTCTATAAGAAATTTAGAGAAGACTTGATGCCAATACTCCTTAAACTCTTCAATGAAATTGAAAAGAAAGCAATCCTCCCTAAATCATTCCTGGAGGCAAGCATTACTCTCATACCAAAACTGGCGAAAGACCCAACCAAAAAGAAGAACTATAGGCCAATCTCACTAATGAACATTGATGCAAAGATTCTCAATAAAATACTAGCAAATAGAACGCAGCAAATCATCAAGAAGATTATACATCATGACCAAGTGGGGTTCATTCTAGGAATGCAGGGATGGTTTAACATACACAAATCAATAAATGTGATACACCATATCAACAGAGCCAAAAGCAAAAACCATATGGTCATGTCAATAGCTTCAGAAAAAGCTTTTGATAAAGCCCACCACATGTTCATGATAAAAACCCTTCAGAAACTTGGAATACATGGTGTCTACCTCAACCTTATAAAGGCCATCTATGACAAACCATCTATGACAAAAAATGAAACCTTTCACTTTAAAATCAGGAACAAGACAAGGATGTCCACTATCACCACTCCTTTTCAATATAGTTCTGGAAACACTAGCCAGGGCAATCAGAAAAGAGAGAGAAATAAAAGGAATAAAGATAGGAAAGGAAGAAGTTAAATTATCACTATTTGCAGATGACATGATACTCTATATAGAAGACCCAAAAAACTCCATTAAAAGACTACTAGAGGTAATAAACAAATTCAGCAGTGTAGCTGGCTACAAAGTCAATGCTCAAAAATCAATAGCATTCCTGTACACAAGCAAGAAACTCACTGAGAGAGAAATAATGGAAATATCACCCTTCACAATAACATCTAAAAAAATGAAATACTTAGGAATCAACCTAACTAAGAATGTAAAAGACCTATATGCTGAAAATTATACTATGCTAAAAAAGGAGATTGAAGAGGATATTAGAAAAATGGAAGGATATTCCTTGCTCTCTTGGCTAGGAAGAACCAACATTGTGAAAATGGCCATACTCCCAAAACTGTTATACAGATTTAAGGCAATCCCAATCACAATACCATTGAAATAACTCACAGATCTAGAGAAAACACTCCTAAAATTCATTTGGAACCAGAAGAAACCTAGAATAGCAAAGGCAATTCTGGGCAATAAAGGCAAGGCAGGAAGCATCTCAATTCCTGACTTGAAACTATACTACAGAGCCACTGTAATAAAATCAGCATGGTACTGGCAAAGAAATAGACCTGAGGATCAATGGAACAGATTAGAAGATGCAAGTATAAGTACAAAGACACTCAGCCACCTGATATTTGACAAAGGGGATAAACATGTTCACTGGAAGAAGGATAGCCTCTTTAATAAATGGTGTTGGAAAAACTGGCTCTCCACATGCAGAAGGCTGAAACTAGATCCATGCTTATCACTGTGCACAAAACTAAAGTCTAAGTGGATCAAAGACCTAAACATTAAAACAGAAACACTAAATCTACTGGAAGATAGGGTAGGTAGAAGTCTTGGAGACATAGGGGTAGGCAGAGAATTCATGAACAAAACGCAAACAGCATGGGAAACACTTCAGAGAATCAACACACGGGATCTCATATTATTGAAAAGTTTCTGCACTTCAAAAGAAGTCACTAACAGAATAAAAAGAAAACCCACAGAATGGGAAAGAATTTTTGCCAGCAACCCCTCAGACAAAGGACTTATATCAAGAACATATAAAGAATTGAAAAACATCAAGCTGCCCAGATTCAAAGACCCTCTCCAAAAATGGGCATCTGAGATGAACACACAGTTCTCAGATGAAGATATACAAATGGCAAATAAATACATGAAGAAATGTTCACCATCACTGGTCATTTGAGAAATACAAATTAAAACAACATTGAGATTTCATCTCACTCCTGAAAGAATAGCTGCCATCAAGAAATCAAATCAACTGATAACAAATGTTGGCAAGGCTGCGGGGGGGAAAAAGGAACACTGCTCCACTGTTGGTGGGAGTGTAGACTGGTGCAGCCACTATGGAAATCAGTATGGAGAATTCTCAGAAGACTAGGACTGGAAGCTCCATTCAACCCAGCTATTCCCCTCCTGGGTATTTTCCCTGAAAAACTGAAAAGGGCATATCACAGTGATATATGTGCACCCATGTTCATAGCAGCACAATTTGTAACAGCTAAATTTTGGAAACAACCAAGATGTCCATCAACTGCAGAGTGGATGAAAAAGATGTGGTATTTTTATACAATGGAGTATTACTCAGCTATGAAGAAGGATGATCTTGAGACCTTCATAGGTAAATGGAGACAACTTGAGACTATCCTCATTAGTGAAATAAATAAGAATCATATTTATAAATATTGCATTGTGTCTCTAGTATAAAAAGTAATAAGAAATGTAGGAGTAATAAAACCCAGTAATTGCTACTGTAAAAAAGAGAGGAAAAGAAAGTACTCTAAAGGATATAATTTCATATATGTTTAAGTGTGTAAGATGAATGACCATATTACTGTTTTTGTTAGATCGTGGAGCAGAACTGTTAACAGTTTCATTGTTTGAATGTGTAGTTTGTATGCTTTAATTTTATAACTTGAACAACTATTTCCTAGATGACAGTATGTAAGTTATCAAGTAATGATTTCTTAGTGGTTTTTTGTTATTTTCTTTTTTCTCTTGGAATTCTGTATTGTTTCTACTCTGTTTTGTTTTGTTTTTTTCTCTTTAAATAAAATTTTTTAAAAAAGAATGATTCCCCATCCACCCAAGCTCTTATGAACTTATAGGAGAAGTTTATGGAAGATGATGAGATCTTATAGGTGCTACAGCTGACTTGCTGTTAGAAAGTAGAGATCTCACTGGAAGATGATACTAAAGGCATGACCTGGGTGGTTATCTGTCTTTTCTCTGCTCCTCCTCTCTCTGCTTTTGGTTGCCATGACATGAGGAGCTTTCCTGCACCAGAACTTTCTACCAATCCATTCCTGCCTTGGAGCAAGTTGACTATGTACTGAATAAGCACGAACCAAAATATATGTCTCCTTTTTTAAACTGTAATGGAAGTACTGTTTCTCAGCAGTGAAAAAGTAACTATAACAATCTGATAAACTGGAAGATCTGCCTGTGAAGTGTATCATTCATGTAGCCTTTGACAAGAGTCCTCAGTTGGAATGTAAATAAAATTCTCTGCCATATGGACCTCTTTATAAAGCCTTTGAGGCTCAAGAATAGAATGTGTTAAGAAGAAAGCCATGAAGCCCAATGTGATCTAGTCTCAAACATCACACATCGTCTCTTCTACTGAAGCAAGTCATTGTGCCAGGCTCACAGTCAAGATAAATCGAATCATACTTGACTTTTTGGATGGAGTAGTCTTGGAAAATTTTTGACATGTTTTAAAGCCACCACATCAGAAGATCCATTTCTACTCTCTTAAGCAAACTCCCTGTATCACTAACTCCAAAAGGACATAAAACAGAAGGTCCAGGAAAGATCTGCTCCCAAAGTTGCAGGAATTCAGGTCACACAGCTACAGCTATTTGTGCTCCCCAAGGCTTTGCAGAAGCTGTTAAGTGTTAGCCCTGGAACTGCAGAACCACCCCCAACAGCTCCTCCCATTGCCCCAAATCTCCACGTGACCACAACTCTGCTCTTCAACTTTGATTACTGTACTTAATGACTGTACTCAGTTTCATGAGATTTTGCCTCCTCTTAGTGCCTTATACACTTAACTCCAAGAAGCCCTCCCTGTGTCCTATGCTTAGCTTGCCCTTCTCTGCTCCCCCATGGAACCCCAACTATTGTTTGTCATAGCAGCTCGTGAGAAGTCTAGAGGGAAGTAAGACTTTGTTACAGTCTCTGAAGTGAAGAATAGTCATTCCACTCCCTTCCTGGAAGATTTTACCTTACTGTATGTGTTGATTTCTGGAGACAGAGAAAGAGAGCGTGAAAGAGAAGAAGAAGGAGAAGGAAAATAAGGGGAAGGGAAAGAGGAAGAGGGGAAAAGAAGAAGAAGAGGAGGAGCAGAGGATGGGAGGGGCAGGGGAAATGGGAGAAGGGAAGAGAAGAGAAGAGAAGAGAAGAGAAGAGAAGAGAAGAGAAGAGAAGAGAAGAGAAGAGAAGGAAGAAAACGAGGGTAAAAATTTCCATGAGGGTTTTGGGCAGTGGTTGTTATAAATAAGAAACCATGCTACCTGACTGTGATGGATGACACTAAAGGATAAAATCCCTACATATTTGTAATGGAAGACTATAGGGAGTGGCACACAGCACCATATTTCAGCACCAGCAACAAAGTAAAATCAGTTTCAAGGAAAACTTCTACTAAGCTAGGTAACCTTTTGTCCTTGGATAAAAGTGATAAATCTTTTGTTTAAATGACATGGCAGGTGGTTGGGATTGTTAACATGTGTCTTTGCAAAATCCCAAATAGCCTGGAGTGAAACAAAAGAATCAAACACAGAGATTAGCACCTAAATCTTTTTCAGCCAGACGGGAGGGAGTTAGATTTAAAGTTCCTTGTTTTCTGACAAGACTTTCTCATTGCAGGGCTTCAGCTTTTGTACTCATGTTGAAATTTACTGGTCAGCCTCAGTTTACCCAATTCAGGAATCATTTCCCAAAGTGACCATGAGGAAAAAAAAAACAACTCATAGAATTGATTTGTGTCTGGGAAAGAATTTAAGAATCATCTATTTATTTTATTTCAGGAAAAATAATT
The DNA here is from genome assembly GCA_004027295.1 of Dolichotis patagonum. NCBI lineage: Eukaryota > Metazoa > Chordata > Mammalia > Rodentia > Caviidae > Dolichotis > Dolichotis patagonum. Next base: position 44,506 of record PVJX010003472.1, on the reverse strand, counting down.
ACTCTACTAATGATCAAGATGTTGCTATTGGCCACGAACATGAACGCAGGACTCCACAAAACCACTCTTTACATTTTGTTTCACCTATTGGCCAGTTAACTGTCCTGGTTTGTCTGGAACAGGTTTTCCCAAGACATGGGGCTTTCAGGGCTAACATTAGGAAAGTCAGAAGCAAAGTGATCATCACCCTATTACAATGTCGCATTAGTTATCAATTGCTATATAACAAATTGTTCCCCAAAATTTAAGTGGCTTAAAACAATGCATACATATATTTAGTTTTCAGTTCCTGATTGCTAGAATTCAGGAAAAGATGACCGATTCAACCTCAGGATTCAACTTCAGGATTTGTGATACTGCAGTCAGTCAAGTACTGGTTAGAGTTACTTCCAGCTGAAGGATTGGCTGGCAATGAAAGATTCACAGCAAAGATGGACCCATAGTACAGTTGTTGGCTAACGGCCTCAGTTCTTCACTATATGGACTTCTTTTCATGACATGGCACCAGATTGGCCCTAGAACAAAAGATCAAAAACAGAAGTAGACTCAGCAATGTTCTTCCTTGTCTAACAGTCACTTGTGCCTTCTTTCATTGATCATACTGATACTCTACCCCAGTGCCGTGCATGAAAAGACAGCAAAGAGTAACCCAACAAAGGAGCCTAGCATCCAAGAAGAGTAACAAGATGCTTACACTGGAGGGATGTGGCATCAAGTGAGAGATTGGTTCTGTGTATGAGAAATAAATAAGTAAACATATTCAGGGTAATGAAAGCCAGGATGCTCAATACTATGAAAGGGAATTATAAGCATAGGAACTAACAAAATGAGATTGAATCCTATGGTTTGGGCTTTAAATTGTAGGCATAATTAAGTTGGAGACATAAACTCATGACTCAAGAGTCATGAATACATATATATATATAATATATATAATACATATATATATACATATATTTAAAGAGAGAGCGAGAACACAGTATAAGTAATTAGTGTGAGAACAATAAATACCATTCCCCACTAAAAGGAAAAAAGACTCTATGAAGAAGCAACTGATTTTAAAATCACAACTGAAAAAGTATAAGATGTTCTTGGAATATTCTTTCATGTCAGCAATTAAAAAATGCTCGAAGCATAATACAGACATGTCCAAAGGGCATGCAAATCAGATGAAACAGGCTCCCACTGGCTAAATATGGGCTGACTTTATATCCAAATAAATAGTATTAGTAATGAATTTTAATCTACTATTTTTTTAAAAAGTAGAAACTCATATGTATGGAAACATGTACATACACAAAAAAATTATTAAGAAGCAAAATATTACATTATCTCAACTATCTCTCAAAAATTTGTATTAACTACAAAAGAGAATGTATGATATAAATGTGCCTTGTAGAGATTAATGGCCTTATTGCAGGAACCGGAGGGATCCCTTTCGTCTCTTTTATACTACGTGACAACACAGGGGAGTCCATCTGCGAAGAACCGGCCCTCATCAGGCACTGAATCTGCTGGCACCTTGATGCTAGGCTTTCCAGCCTTTAAAATTATGAACAATAAAATGTTTTTATTTATAAATGATATTACCCAGGGCCAGGGATGTAGCTTAGCAGCACGGCACCTGCCTGGCAAGCCTGAGGTGGTAAGCTCGATTCCAGTACAAAAAAAAAAAATTATATTACCCAGCCTAAGGTATCTCATCAGGAAATGACTAATATGGGGGGAAAAGAGTAGCTTTGCAGTATGGTGGTAGATACCACTACTAAAATAATGAATACTAATACCAACATTAATGAATAATAAGACAAATCAAAATAAGAACTCTATCATTTCTGTGATGTTCAAATTTTGTCTAATCTTAACTGAATCATGGGAAATATCTGATAAACCTAGGAATATTTTGCCAAAACATTATAAATAAAAATCAAAACTTGGCCTGTCAAGAGGGTCAAAGTCATAGAAGCTAAGACAAGACTGAGGAGCTGTTCCACAGCAAAAGACACTGAGGAAACACAGTAACTGAGCACAATCACCGATTCTGAGCTGATCGCTTTCACATAAAAGACTCGGTATAACTGGCAAAGCTGTAGTGGAATTCAAGGATTAGACAGTTAACTTTCCAACGCTCTGTATTGTGTTCTGTTGAGAAAGGTCTTTGTTCTTTGGAAATCGGAATAAAGTACATGGGGGTAATAAGACATCTTATCATCAAGTTAGTCTCAAATAGCTCAGAAAATAAAAGATCTTTGTGTTTTCCTTGAAACATCATAAATAAAAAATTTTTTAAGTGAAACTTCTTCATCTAGTCTTTTTATTTCACTTCTCTTTTGTCTGATTTCTTTACTATCATGTTGGAAACCAAGTAAACTTCTGATATTCTTAGATGATGGGGAAGTAAACTTATTTATTCATCTATTGAGTAAACGTGCATTGATCACCCATTACGCCCCAAGAAACTTGCTGAACACTGAAGACCTAACTGTAAGCAAGATGCAGCACCTGCCTGCCAGACCACTGGGAAGACAGACCAATAAACACATTATGTAAAATACGACAAGTGCTTATCTTGGAAAATACCAAGTGTTAGGAGACAACGAAGGAGATTCATCATAGGATGTGTTTTCAAGTACAACTTTCTAAAGAAAGCTAAGACAAGACTGAGGAGCTGTTCCACAGCAAAAGACACTGAGGAAACACAGTGAATACTAATACCAACATTAATGAATAATAAGACAAATCAAAATAGTGGTGTCAAAGCTGAGATCTAAAGAAAACTAAGAGTTACTCAGAAGGAAAGTTCACAAGTGTTTCCATGTAGAGAAAAACTATGCAGAAGGGAACTGGAGGGGGGAAAAAGGAACATAGATACTGAAAAAAGCTAAGAATAGCTGAAGCAGAAAGCAAGCCAACAGAAGGTCAAGAGGTGAGCTTGAGAGATGGGATCTCCAGGGATGAACTTTCTTTTTTTTCTTTTTTTTAAATTTTATTTAAAGAGAAGAAAAAAAAAACAGAATAAAGGGTAGCAACAATACAGAATTCCAAAGAGACACTGTAGTGTCTCTTTTTCTTCAAAGTAGTTGCTCATTTCAACATGTGTTATATAATTGGTTCTCATAAACTGTTTATAAGCTCTACACATGCATGAGTCTCTACATGTACATCTATCCTTTCTGTTTTAGAAGGAAAAACAAAACAAAGGAAGACAAAACAAAAAAATTCCTAGAAAAGCATGAAGCAAAAAAAGTCACATAAAGCCACAATACAAGGTGATCTACAATGGTTACCATGATGTCTCAGCAGTATATAACAACATTAATAAAAACAAAGCATTGGAGACATTATAAGACTTCAAAAGCAAGTAATAATCAAACCAGAGTGGGTATCTTAGTGAATCTTGTTATCTTCAGTGTAGTTGCCTATACTCTTAGACTTGATGCTATCAATCATAACAGATTTAAATAAAATCAGCCAATACAAAGTAGCAATCTAACAACCCAGATTCAAATAAGATCAGTCATAATAAGACAGTATAAGTTATAAAGGGCTTCAGATTAAGTTGACAGGAAATTAGGGATGATTACCATAATATGTCCTCTTATTTTTGGGATAGCTGACCGTGTCCTTAAGTCTAGTGTAAGTAGACAAACTGTAATAGCACGTAATCGATCCAAGCAGAGTGGTGAGAATAATGTAAATTTTAAATCTTGTTACCCCATTAACAGTATCCTCTGCCTCCCTTTTTTAGACAATTCCTCCCCTTTCACTCCCATGGGGTGCACTGCTTGTTTTGGGTCCCACTGCCTCCCTATATAGAGCATCTCAATGGACCCTATCTCCTGATCTACTCAGGGATGAACTTTCAGAGATACTGAGTTCCACCATCACTTGTTACACGAGCATCTGCCAGGCCATTCCCACAGGCCTTTGGACTCTTTTGGGTGTGCAGAACTTGCTGCACCCGAAACTTTCCAAGAAAATGGCTCTAAAGAAAGCCTGCTTTAACTGCTCCAGGACTGTTTGATATTAGCAAAGAGACACACATCATTTACAACAACCTCCCTGACAATGTTAACTTTCTTAGCCAAGTTTAGGCGAGCTTTTTTGAAACGAGTTACTGGCATATTTGCTTGCATATAATCTTTCATCCCTGGATAGAAAGATATTTACAAATGATGTCAGGCAAAATAGAATTGGATATACTTACTCTTCCTAAAATACTTGCTGTATTCTAAACAGCCCATCACAGTACATTTCTCCTTGGCGACCCCGTGGTTCCCTGAATACACACATCCAGTTTCTCTGGTGATCGCCGTTGCACTGTGACCTGTTTTCACTTTGGGTGGCAGGCTCAAACTCAATTCTTCGCTATTCACCTAATTTCAGAACTCCTGGGCAAAGAACTCCTCCAGATTAAGCATGAGCTTTATTTTTGGTGTGAAGGATATTTGCTTGCGAGAACAATTACTTCATGTAATTCGAGTCAATAGAAATGGGAATGAGACACTACTTGGTGAACTGACCCTTCCATCTGGCTAGAGTAGGGTTATTCCCTGTGACAGACTGCCTACCCTCAGCTGTGCAAACTGAATGAAGTGAAACCCAGACCGTCTGCACATGGAGCTTCTTTTGAGAGGTTAGTTCAGACACCTGGATAAGAACCTGCCTCATGTAGTAAAATTCATAGCACCTGATGTGCTCATTGTGCATCCGTCTAGCAGTTTACTGGATCCGTGGCCAGATGATACACAAAACGCCATGAGGCTTTTCCAGTTCAGTCTAAAGCAGGTCACTCATTTGTTTTTGGTTTTTCTCTTCAGTCTAAGCTATATGGTGCATACTTGGGTCTTTCTTTCCTCCTGTGTCAGATAAAAGGGATCATATCTGTCAGGTTTCCTCATGACCATTTTTATTGTTACTGTACTCCCATTCTTTCCTTTCTTTCTTCTTATTTTCTTAATTGTTCTTACACCTCCTTAGTCTCCAATCTCTCCCTCTTTACTTTCTCTCAATCTATAAACATTTCCATTTATAGTTTTAAAATTCATCATAGTTTTTATTTTACATAAATTTAAAAGTATATATTTGAAATTTGTAAATTCCCATTGCCCTTTTAGTCCTTTCAACATCCATCATGTTCCACCTTCCTCTCACTGCCAAAAGTCTAAAAATAAAATGAGTCTAAATTTAATGTTTCCAATTGCTCACTCCTACTTGTGCCTTTAAGGCCTTATAATTTGGCTTCTGTTATGTGCCCTCACACCTCACCGAGGTCATTCCTGAAATTCCACAGTGGCCACCAAATTCAGGGGACTTAGCATTTTCCTTGACTGCTTCTAAAAGTCCAAATCAGGCAAGGTCCTCTGGTCAGTCATTTGAACTCTGTGTTGTAACACTTTTTTTTTTTCCTCAAGCCAAAAATCTGGTATATCTTATTCCGTGCAGTCCTTGAATCACCAGCCTCTGTTTATCCCAGTCATTGTAACACTTGAAATCTTTCATTCATAAAGACATTAGAGTTATATATTCTTGTCAGTGCTCACCTAGGTTATTGCTAAAGCCTCATAATTGCACTGCTGTTTCTTGTCTTGGTCTCTAGTAATTCATTACCTTAACTGTTGCTATAATGATCATTGGATTCCATAAAGTATTCTCTACTCCTCCCCCTTTAAATCCTTTACAGATATTCCTTAGCCTGTGGGAGCTCTTGAGCATGGCATATCAGGAACTTTGTAATAGGCCTGTGACACCCAGTTTGGCCCAGTCTCATTTATACTCTCCTTTGCCCACTTTTTACACAATTTTCTGAAAGGCCATGCTTACTTAGATCCCTGACCCTTTACACACTGTTTCCTCTACCTGCACTGCTCTCTACAATCCTTCAATCAAACGATTCACATTTCCCCCTAAGAGTCACTTCAGTCATTGCATTAAATTTGACTCCCATCCTTCAATCCCGGAGCCTGGGAGGCAAAAGTGTCAGTCCTACATACGTTCATGGATCCCCTGGATACCTCTATCCTGATAATGACCACCCAAATTCTGACCGTTGCACAGACTAGCAGTCAACAGCATGATTAATCGGTAAAAATTACACGAAGTAAATTTTAAAAGTGATTTAATGAATGACAGTTTTGAAACCAAGGTCTATAATTACCACTAGTGTAAAATTAAAAGATCCATCTCTTAAAGAGATGTAAAATTAAAAGATCCATCTCTTAAAACCAAGCTCTTTCAAGTAGGAGAGGAAGAGGGAGGTTACTCAGTGTCGTATTTATGATTGTCTTCCTAAGGGAAGCAAAGAAGGCAGTGACTTTGATCTAAAAATCTAGACTACTGGGAAGTAGTTATGTATTTCCTATAGTAATGTATCATTCTGTGCTAATGACTTCAATGTATGTTTTTTATTATCACACTTACTCAAATTTATAAAGTACTGAGGTCCTTGTAATAGTTCTTTCTACAAAATAGATATCGGGAAGCCCCCCTGAAAAACAGTGCCATGCGTGGGCGCTGCTGCTGGGGACAGCCAGACGCCCAGCATTTTCCCTTAAGTCAGTGGGGGAAGAGAACAAGAAGTCACCAGGAAGCAAACCCTCCCTGTGAATCTGTGCCATGCATGGGCCACTGCGGGGACAGCCAGACGCCAGCCCCTTGCAGCGCATGAGCTGGGAAACGAGAGGGCCATCTCCCCACCTCCACTGTAAGCAACTGACTGATCAGAAACACAGGCTGCGATGTAACTATTGAGGTCAAACACAGCGCGATGCTTGTAGTGTTCAGTGTTTCGCTGACTGCAGGTCTGGAGCCAGTGGTCTGATCATCCATTCAGAGGTGAACAGTGTAGCGTCTAAGGGGAGTATAGCATCTAAGGGCGATCTCCTTCTGAGAGTGGTGGCCATTGATTCTCTATTGCTTTGTTTTGAGGTCCTCTATCGTTTTCATTGTTTTGTTGGTTTGGTTTTGTTCCTTTTTGTTTCGTTTGATCTTATTATATCCAATGGCATGGGCAGCTGTTTCAAAGATAATAAAATATAATATGGTAGCCATTTTGGATTTGCTACTATCTTGTTTTAAAGTCCTTCTTTGAGTTTACTGTTTTGTTTTTGTTGGTTCTATTCTGCTTTATTTTGTTTGATTTTTACTATGTCTGAAGGTGTGGGTAGCTATTTTGAAAGCAGCAAGAGGCATTATGCCAACCATTGTTGATTTCCTACTGTTTTGAAGTCCTCTGTTATTTACACTGGTTTGTATTGATTGGCTTTATTCTGTTTTATTTTGCTTGGTTTTGTTCTCTTTAAAGTAAAAATTTAAAAAATAGACAGCTGATTCATAGACCCTTCTGAGTAAAAGAGATATCATCTATATATGTATATGGTGACTAATTGTTGAATAAAATTATGTTGCAATTTTTATTCTAGTACACAAGAATTTAGGGACACCACCTGAAAGTGATCTGTACTTTTATTGCAACAAATTTAATGTTTTTTCTATGTCTGTGTTATTGCTAGCATAATAGTGGGTATGTAGATGAGGAGAGAAAATGCTTAGTGTTTACTGGATTTCAAGTAGAACTCAAACCCAAAAAATGAATTATCTCAGTATATTATGTACTGGAGGCAATGGAGAAGATGAAATTTTAAAATGATTCTGAACTTTCAAACCTGGATCATCACAAGCATATAAACATAAACAAGAACATCAAAGGATTTCAAGAATAAGTTTTGACTGCAAAAATACTACATTTGTAATGTCAATAAAATGTGCAGGTGAAGATACTGTGGAAATCAGTGTGATGATTTCTCAAAAAACTAAGATCAAAGGTCCCATTCCACTCAACTATTCCCCTTCTGGGTATCCTTCCAGAAGAATTAAAAACATCATACCACAGTGATATATGTGTACCCATGTTACAGCAGCATAATTTGTAATAGCTAAATCTTAAAAACAACCCAAATGCCCATCAACTGAGGAATGAATGAAGAAGATATGCTATTTTTATGCAATGGTATAAAGAAGGATAAACTTGAGTCTTTTATAGAAAATGGATGCAACTTGAGACCATACTCATAAGTGAACTAAATCAGACTCACTTGTGTAAACATCATTTTGTCTTCTTGGTGTGAGAAACTGAAAGAGTACATAAGGTCTAAAATGTACAATAGATATGAAATTGGAAGAAATTGTTCAAAAGGAAAAAGGAACTAGGATGGGTGAAAGGGAAAAGGACAATATGTAAAAGGGAGAAAATGCAAGTCAGTTATATTATTAGTGTGTCTCAGTGCATTAAAAAGGAAGGTTTGTGCTAATATTGATTGGAGAAATTTTTATGCCCATGTCTTATACCCTGAGCAACTACTTTAAGGATTACAATATGTAATATATTCACTATTGTTATTCTTCTATATTTTGTTATGAGATTTTGTTTTACCTTTTTTCCATAAAATAAAAAAAAATTAGAAAAAGATGTGTAGGTAAAGTTATCAGAGACATATACTTAGGTAGTATTTGTTATGAGACGATATATAAAAAGTCCTAGACATGGGTGAGACTGATAAAGACAAAAATATAGAGGATTCCAAATTTTTCAACATTGAGCATATGTATATGTATGTGCTTCATGGAAATTTTTGTCATTTAATATTATTCAAGGGCATATTCCTAAAACAAGCACTGGCAAGGGGAATAACAACAGCATAATGGTTTGTGCCTAATGAAAATTTACCACTCTAAACATCTTCAACTTTAACTTGGGGATTGAGATTGAAGATCTAAATTTTGAATTTTGACCTTTTCCCAGTACATCAACATGTGATACAACAGTCTCCGGGATACAGGACAGCAACAGTGAGCCTCAGCTTCAGTCAACCACATGATCACGAGGGCAGGTCCAGACCATCACCAAAGGAGGGACATTCTACAGTGTACACAATGCTATACCATCCTAGACACTTTCCTCATTGCTGGATAAATTCTCCACGCCACACCCACAATTTACAAGGAAGGTTTATGTTAGTGTATGGTTTAGAAGTTCCAGTCCTTCCATGGTCAGCAGGCTCCAGGCACAAGTAACATGGCAGAAGGGGTTGGCTGTTCACTTCATGACATTCAGGAAGCAGAGAGAGTCACAGGAGGAGCCAAGAACAAAAAATACAGCATTCCAGGCCGTGCCCCTGCTGATCCACTCTTTTCAAACACACCCAAGTCAGCTATACACCCCACAATCCAATCATAGTTATAAATCCCTAACTATGAGTACACGAGGCTCTTGAGAGACATCTAGACATAAGCCGTAACATAAGATATGATATTCAGTAAGTTTATGAGGCTGTAACTCCCTTGTAAACCAAGGAGCAACTGAATGTATGGTTTTTTTCCTATAGAAACATACTCAGGCGGAATAATACCCTTTCCACGTTAACATTCATCCACATAAATTTCTTTATCTTTCTCACAGTTCCACAGATAGGAGACTTATTTCTCACCATATGATTTTTTTCCCTCCTTTTTTAAGATCACTTTTTTTTTTTCCTGTAAAGTAAGTTTGACTTCTTTTTGGCATATCTGAACTGCCAGGACCATAGTGTGGTTCACGGCCAATATAAAGTCAAACAAAGGCTACCTGAAAAGAAGCACTATGATACTGAAACAATTACGTTGATAACCAAGACAATTACTAAGCAACTAACAGGCATGCAGCATAGACAGCAGGGGTGGATGAAAGGATGATTCATGTTCTGAGTGAGTCTGAGTAGGACAGTGGGAAAAATCCATGTTACTAAAATATCACGAAATCCTTAACTTCTGAATTACTGATTCTTTGAATTTTATGTTTAGTACTTTTAGACTATAGTTGAATGGGAATGGGGGGAACTACTGTAGTTATTAATGTTTATTGAATACTAGTACCACACTTTTTACTAATCATTTTGCCTAACAATATGGTTGTGTTAAAATGAGCCAGATCCTTAGACTCCCATTGAGATACCTCCAATTATATCATAAATTACCACAGTCACATATATAGAAATAAGAAAATTATGATCTTTGTTCCTTCCTTTGTTGTTTTTATTTTAAAGAGAATAAAGCCAAGCAAAACAAAAAATAAGCCAATCAAAACAACAAGTGTAAGTGACACAGAACTTTAAAACAATGCATGATCGACAATGGTTACCATAATGCCTCTTGTTGTCTTCAAAATAACTACCCATACCTTCAGACATAGTAAAAATCAAACCAAGTAGAAAAGAATAGAACCAACAAAAACAAAACAACAAATGCATAAAGGACTTCAAAACAAAACAATAGTAAATTGAAAATGGCTACCATAATATATCTTGTTATCTTTGAAATAGCTGCCCGTGCCATCTGATATAACAAAATCAAACAAACCAAAACAGAATAAAACCCAACCCAACAAAACAATGAAAATGATACAAGACTTCAAAGCAAGATAGCAAGGAATTAACAGTGGCTACCACTTTCAGAAGGAGATCCCCCTAGATGCCACACTGGGAACTGTTGTGCTCTGAATAGACGATCAGACCACCAGCCCTAGACCTGCAAAGTCAGTGAAACACCAAACACCACAAGCATCTAATTGCATTTCACCTGTATAGCTATCATTGCAGCCTCTGTTTCTCCAGATCAGCTGGTTGCTTATGGGGTGGGGCTAAGGTGTTGGCTCTTCTTGTTTCCCAGCCTAGGTGCCTGAAGGGGCTGGAGTCTGGCTGTCGCCAGGTGGCAGTGGCCCACACACGGCACTGGTTTGCAGGGTGAGCTTGCTTCTTGTTGACTTCTTGTTCTCTTCCTCCATAGTCCATGAATGGTGCCGACACTCGGGAAGAGGCTGACTTCTGGCTGTCCCCTGGTGGCGGCAACCCACTCATGGTGCTGGTTCACAGGGAGCCCCTCCTTCCTTTGTCATACTAAGTAGAAAGTCTTACATGCAGAAATCACAGTGACTTCACCACAAAAACGATGTCAAAGAAGTTTAAAAAAAGAGCTCTTCCTCTCTTCAAAAGCTCTTTCAACATTTTTTGTTTCTTTCTTTGCAAGTTATCTATGAGAAGGAATCTGCTTTTTTATATTTCAAACAGAAGTTTGCACACTCTTACCACCAGGTTGTTTGTTAGATTGGGATAATTTATGCAGACTGGCAAGTCTTTAAAATATTTTTTGTCAGAACCTCACTCAAATCATGACATGAGTATAGGTGTGACCCACTGGACAGCAGACTCCCTTGTGACAGGGGAGAGGAGGCAGAGGTATTAGGGCAGGCCTGTGTTGACTGACACCTTCTGCATATGAGAAGGCAACATCTTGAATATTTTCATATAGCTCTTTCTTGTGGTTAAAAACACAAAACACTTCTGTAATTCCCATAATTAGAGTTGGCATGTTTCTCTTTCTCCTAAAATGTCAAAATCTTGGAATCCCTGAGATCATCGGGAAAACACAGCACACAGAAATAACATGATAAATGTTCTTTACCTTCAAAATAAACATATCTCATACAAACCACTCTAAAAGGAAACATACACATGCTGCCTTCAAGTATCCCCAAGCATCCTACTTAGGTTAAACACTGATAGATTATATATTATTATGAAAAGATAATAGTAATTCTGAGGAAATTCATAATTCAGCATCATAATTTAACATAATTCTGTTAAAATACTGTCTTCTCTTCATACAATAGAAATCTATGAAACTATTTAAAAAGAGCAAGCAAGTACTAGGTGCCCTTGATATGGGAAAGTTTCTAAATATAAGGCTTTATACACAGTGTATACATTAATACACTTCTATTTTGAAGAAGAAAGGTTAAAGACCCCAGGGCAAGAAGCAAGAAGCAACAGCGTTTCCTGAGATCTGCGCCATGTTGGGACTCAAGCCGTGGCCACCCCAGGGCAAGAAGCAAGAAGCAACAGCGTTTCCTGAGATCCACGCCATGGTGGGACTTAGGGCGCTGAGCAAACCAGCATCCAGCCTTATGCCTACCGGGGTGCGGGCTTAGAATCAAACATACCATCCCCTCCCCACCGTTAGCAAGTTGGATCCAGGGATCTTGGCATCTCTTGGGAGCTTGAAGGTATGTAATGAAGGGAGTGGAGGGAATTTCCTTAGACTATCTCTTTGAAGGCAGATATTTTTATCGCCATTTTGCTTTGTCCTGATTAATGGTGTTGCTGTATTCAATATTCTGTTTTGATAAGTTCTATAATATTGTGTATTTCTTTGGATTTTGCTATACCTGATTGAAAGAACAACTATTGTGAAGATAACGAGATATACAATGGTGCCTGTTACTGTTGCCCCAGTGACCTGCTGTGATGTTCTGTACCAGTCTCACTACACTGTCTTAATTGGCTTTATTCCATCCTGTTTTGTGGTATATTACTACCTCCAAGTTAATAAAAAATTAAATAAAAAACAATAGAACATGAGAAAACAAGGTAACAAAATACCTCCAAAAACTCCCAGCTGCACCAAAGCTGATCCATGTGACATGGATGAGGAGAAACTCAAAAACAAAACAACAGAATTAAATAAGGTGATTAAAAAGGAAATAACAGCAACAAAACAGATCAATAAGATACTGAGCAAGCAGAAACACGATATAACTAAACAGATAATGGACTTAAAAAGCAAAAGGAGGGAAAGAAAGTGCTCTAAAGGATATAACTGCATGAATGTTTAAGTGTGTAGGATTGATAACTGTATTACTAAGTTTTTTTAGATTGTTGAACAGAACTGTTTGCAGCATCACTGTTTGAATGTCCACTTTGTATGCCTTAATTTTGTAATATGAACAACTATTTCTAAGAAGACAATATGTAATTTATGAACTAGTGAATTCTTACTGCTTTTCTTTGAAATTCTGTATTATTTCTACCCTTTTTTCTGTTTTGCTTCTTTTCTCTTTAAATAAATTTTTTTTAAAAAGAAGAAAGGTTAAAGACATTCTTATTTATCATTTCCTTATATACACATAAAGCAATTCTGAAGGAAAAAAAAGCAACTGTGGGTACAGGAAACAATAGAAAAAAGGCAGAAAAGAAAAAAGAAAAAAGGACCAATATTTTACCATATAACTTGTCATACTTTGTTAGGGTTGGTAACTATATTAATTTCAGATAAATCAAAGTAAATTTTATAGCAAAAAATTACCACAGTCAGAGATGTACATTCTATAATGATAAAAAAACAACAAACATTGAGACATAGCAATCATAAATATGTATATGCCAATGGCAGAAATATTAAAATATGTGATGTGAAACCTAATAGAAATGAAAGAAATAGACAAAACACAATTATGGAACATACTTCTTGCAATAATTGATAGAATAACTGGACAGAAATCAACAATACGAAATTCAACAACACCATCAACTAACAGAACCTAATAGTTCATTATTGAGCAACACATTCAACAATAGCACTCTTGGAACATTAACAAAGCATGACATATCTCTTTCCATAAAATGAATGTCAACAATTTTTTTAAAAATTGAAGTCAAAGAATGTGGTCTCTACTTATTGAGGAATTAAATCAAAACCAATGATAAAGTCCACAGGAACATCCACAAATGTTTACCTTAAAATAATCCATACATCAAGGAAGAAATCTAAAGGGAAATTAAAATATACATTAAGCTGAAAGAAAATGAAAAATACTGCATATCAAAATTTGTGGAGTGCAGCTATAATCAGTAGTGAGAGAGAAATTTATAGGACTAATTATGTACAGATACATGCAGCAAGTTGGATAGATCTCAAGATACTGAGCCAGTGTCATAAGTTTACAGGCAACATGCTTCTATTTATGTAATATTCCAAAAACAAAAACTTACAGATATAGAAAAGAGAGTAGTAGTTGCCAGAGGTTAAGAACACTGGGTGGTGTGAGACAGGACAGGGAGAAGATGGTAGGGTTTGCTGCAGAAGATACTTGTGATTATAAAGCAACGGCATCAAGAACATTTTTGTGGTGTCAGAACAGTCTACATCTTGGTATTGTGTTTGCTATACAAGTACAAATGTGACAAAATGGCACAGAGGTGACCTTTCACACTGGTATTGAATCCCGCTCTAGTTATTACACCTCGACTACATAAAATATGCCCTCTGGGCAAAGATAAGTGAAGGATATGCAAAAATCTCTATTTGCAGCTTATCCATCACCTCTCATTTAAATATTTTAAGTACTTAAATGTCAAGAACATAAAAATTCTAAATAAACTTTTTTGTTAAAATATTTCACGGAGTTTCATTTCTAATACAGCTCAGTAAGTCTCTGTCACAGCAAACGTCCTGCAGACACAAATTACAAACTAGGTGAACTACAAAACAGAAAATTAACAAAGACAAAAAAAGCAAGAAAAGAAAAGAAACCACCATCAGTTACTAGATAGTGATGAAAAGGGGAGGAGGAAGTTAAAATTTGGATGAAGGAATAAGTTTCCTGTTTTTATTACTTGCCACTACAGGTAGTCAGTGCCTAGTGTGGTGATAAAATTAAAAGAAAACAACTTATATGTGACCCTTCCAGACTGAAGAATCTGAGAAACAGTTTGAAAAACTATGGCAACTGAAACATAACGAAGAATTCTAGAAAAAAGATACTTTTCTATGGAAACTGTGTGCCAATACTTGACTGCTGAGCCGTGCAACTAAACACAACCAAGGCAAGAAAAGAGTACAGTTGAGCTTTGAACTCCTGCCCAAGAGAGAGTTTCAGTCTGAATATCATCAAGTTATTTGCCTGCTAAAATAATTACAAAAAATTAACATTCCTTAGAAAATTACAGCAAAATTTAGAGTACCCACAGAAAAATACTTAAAATGTTTTGCCCTATGGCATAATATTACTTATCATACGAAACTGGAAAAATACGACCCAGTACCAAGAAAATAGACCATCAATAAAGATCAACCCCAAGTTATCCTAGATTTTGGAATAGTGGACAAAGATGTTACAGCCACCGTTGTAACTGTGCTCAATGACTTTAAGAAAAATATACTTGTGGTAAATATTACGGTTTAAATCTAAAAACATCCTGTAAGCATTTCATGTGGAGATGATGGGGTTATGGGACACTATAACTATCAGTATATTTACTGATACAATGATGTCACCGATGAGTTTAGTAACTAAATGTAATGTACTGTCGAGTGGAGGTGAATCACTGGGAATATGACCTGGAAGTTTGTGTTCTTGCCTCCAGCTCCTCCCTTTTTCTCTTTGCTTCCTGGCTGCTGTGGGTTGAACAGGTTTGATTTACATGCCCTCCACTGTTTTTTTTCTTCACTGAGACCAACCCAGTATGGCCTAAAACTGTGAGCCAAAATAAACCACTCTTCCTTTAAAGTGTGGGTGTTGGTGTTGGATATTTTGTCTAAGCGATACAAAGTGACTAATACAATAAATAATGTCACCAGAGAAACAGAAACCACAAAATAAATCCAAATGGAAATCTCAAATGAAAAATTTAGTATCAACTGGGCAAGGTGGCACATGTCTGTGGTACCAACTATGAAGGAAACTGAAGTGGGGGGACCTCTTAAGTGATGAGCTTGCGATCAGCCTGGGCAACATAGTGAGACTATATCTCCAATAAAATTAAGGAAGGATGAAAGAAGGGAGAAAGGGAAGAAAGAGGAGAGAAAGATGAGAGAGAGAGGCACCTTGTAAGGATGACCTCTAACAGCTTAAATTAGGTAATACTAGCATATAGGTATAGTTTATGCTAGAAATACACATATAAAAACCAAGAGACTATATAAATTGAGATTGTAGAAATAGTCGACGTTTCTAAGTATGGCGGAAAATATCCAGACAACTCAGAGAAAAATCAGAAGAGATAGACATACTGGAAAACAAAGGAGAGTGCCTCAAGAACAAAATTGAAAAACATGCTGCAATTCCAAAATTTTAATCTATTAAAAAGAAAAACTAAAAATAGAGCATACAAGCCCAGTCTGGGAACCAGCGCCATGCATGGGCCGCCACTGAACTGGGAACAGCTAGACCCAAGATTTTCCCCATGAGTCAGTGACATTCACGGGCTGGGGGAGAGAGAACAAGGGCACACCAGCAAGCAAGCCCAGCCTAAATACTATACACAGGCCACAATTGATTGGGAACAGCCAGACCCCAGACCCTTCCAGTGCACTGGCTGGCAAACAAGACGTAGTCATCCTCCTGCCCCATATAAGCAACTGGTTTATCCAGAGAAACACAGACTGTGACCATAGCTATTGAGGTGAAATACAATTGGATGCCTGTGGTGTTTGGATTTGCACTAACATTGCAGGTCTAGGCCAGTGGTCTGACCATAGTTTCAGAGGATAGTGGTACACAGTGTGACATCCAGGGGGTGTCTCCTTCTGAGGGTTGTAGCCATTGTTGATTCTCTGTGGTCTTGTTTTGAAGCTATCATTTCTATTGTTTTGTTGGGTTGGGTTTTATTTTATTTTGGGTTTTTTTTTTATTATGTTAAATCTGATGGCAAGGAGCAGCTATTTCAAAGATAGCAAGATATATAATGGTAGCTATTTTGGATTTACTATTGGCTTTGAAATCCTTTATTGCATTCATTTTTTTATTGTTTCTATTCTATTCTCTTCTGGTTGATTTTTACTATGTCCAAAGTTATCTGCAGCTATTCTGAAGACATCAAAAGGCATTATGGTAACTATTGTTGATTTCATAATGTTTTGAAGTCTTATATCTCTTATACTGTTTTTTTATTGGTTTTAGTCTGTTTTACCCTCTTTAAAATAAAAAAACCTAAAAATAAAAATACACAAAAGCTTGTTGGATAAATGGCTGAATTCAGATATCAGACAGAAATGTACAAATCTGGTACTGACCTGTAGTGTTTTGTTCTCTTGGAAAGCACAAAAGCTATTGATAGTGTTAGGGTTTGAATCTAGAATGTCTTCCAAAGTCTCACTGGCAGCTTTTGGATAAAGACTTGATTATGATAGCACTATAGCTGGCTTGTTTTAGGAGGTGGACATGGGCAGGTGAGGTGGGTCACTGGGGCATGACCTAGCAATGTATAGCTCTTCTTCCTGGGTCCTTCCTTCCTTCTCTGCTCTCTGGCCACCATGATGTGAGCAGCTTTTCTCCACCCCAGCACTTCTACCAGGCAAGGACTGAAATGTCTGAACCATGAGCCAAAATTGTTTTCCGTGTTGGGTATTGTGTCCCATGGGCAAGGAAAGTGACTAATGCAGATTTGGATACTGGGGAAGTGATGTCCTTGCTGTGACTTACCTGATCATGTGGTTTAGAAGCTACTGGAATTGGATTGTGTGTGTATTTTGGAAAGGTTTGGAGATGCTGGCTACAGAGGACAAACCTCTTGTCTTGACTAGCCTCTTTACACATTCCATCAAGTAAATACGGCCCTCAAGTCAAAGATCTGTTCATTTTGTGATCTTGCCCCATCCTTTTACCTGCTCCTAACTACTGGCCCCTTTAGTATTCCTTTGTTCCTTTGCATTTAGAACCAGTCAAATCCTACACTGTTTATAAGTGTATATAGGTTTTTCCTAGCCCAGAAAAAGCAAAAACTGCCTTCTCTATTTACTGCTGTTTTCTATCTTTCATTTATTTCAGTTTCTCACATTAATCTGCAGCCCTGTTGCTTCCACTTAATTGCCAAATCATCTTGCATTCTGATTCAACCCTAATTATTCAACATGATCGTAAGATCTAAAGGCTTCTCTTAATCTTACTTTGAGTTTGAGTGAAAGAACAACACTTAATACTATTGATGTATTTTTATTCTTTAAATCATCTCTCTGTTAGAAACTTGATATGTAGGAACAGCCCCACCTCTCGTGTTTACCAATCTCATGATTCTTGTCAACAGAATACAAATTTTAATTATGCATATTCAATCTTTCCTAAAGATTTCAATAAACTGTAGATACTGTATCTGATTTAATTATTTAACAGTCTTATGATAATAGTAATATTATCCATGGCATTCTGGTAGTGGTGGGTTAGTAGGTGGCTTCCTTTTTCCTTTTTACCTCTTAGAATAAGAAAAATGTCTATTTAGCCATATTTAATCCTCTTCAAGATATCACCATACTGATTCTTCTTTCACGTGTTTCATCGCTTGTCTGTTTCCACTGGATTTTTTTTCATTCTGCTGCCACTGAATGTGATTTTCCTCCAGAACTTTCTGTTCTTGAGTCTTCCCTAGTGTGTCTCTGTCAGAGAAGTCAGTGTATTCTAAGGCAGAAATCCTCAAAATTGGATCCCCTGACCAGCAACACTTGCTTTACTAGAAACAGTTATCTGGCCCAACACCAAAGCTACTGCGTCAGAAACCCTGGAAGTAGAGCACACATACCCCCATCTCCTGATGACCCTACTGTGTGTTACAGCTTTTGAGCCACTATTCAAAAGTATGGAGCATAGAATACCCATATCCAAATCATTGGATGGTAGTGGAATATATGAATTCTTAGCCCTATCCTAATCTCACTGAATCAGAGTTTCTGCAGCCAGAACAACTTCACCAAGATATTCTCATTCACACTGAAGTCACAAAATCTGTGCTCTATGCCTTGATCTCTTAGAGATCTACTAATGAGTGTCATTAGTTGCAATTCCTCAACAAATAACATCTAAACCTTTACCTCTTGGCCTTATTTTCAACAGCCTATTAGACATGTCCACAAAATATTTTGCTTCTACCTCAAATACTGCACTCATTCTATCTCTATTATTCCTCTATTCCCTGTTAACAATGGCTTCTGACTTTTTAATTTCTGCTCCCAATCATTCGGGACTGAACCTCATTAACCAAGAGTTGTCTTTGTCAAATCTAACTCCCCTGACTACATTTCCAATTGGTTCTATTGATTCTTGCTTAATAACTTTTGCAAAATGCCTTTTGCTTCTCATTAATCTGTTATTCCTCTACTTCTTTGCTAGAAGTTACATTATGCTTTCTTAAAATTTTTTGGAGGGGAAAACAATAAATATAATGCTGAGATTTTGAGTCATGAGTCATTTGGACTTGAACACGAACTTAAATGCTGAATCAGGATTGAAACTCTGGTTTATGTCCAAATCTCAGGTCCAAATCCCAGTCTCTGTGTAGTAAGCCATCCCCTTCTAAATGCTTGATTTAAAAGTAATTGCTCTTGACTCTTTATTATTGAATGCAGAACAGACTCTATTATAAATCAATCTTTTCTGGAGCCCATCCATGTGGACTGAGTAACTGCAAAATCAATTAGATCTCAGACTGTGAAATCTTAGCACATATTGTTAGTGGCCAGAGCCACCTCAAATCTGAATAGTGTAGAGCAGAGCAATCAAAGAGAAACATAGTAAGTCATTCCACTGACAAGCTTGGAAATGACAGACAGAAAAGAGCTGCATAAAAATGAAATAGAATTTTCATATGGAGTGCTTTCAGTATTCATGATGTCATTGTAGTATTACCACAAAAACGCTTCATATTTTTGGACAGTTTTTCTTTAATTATCTCTCTCAGTACTGTTACTATAATAATTGCATTCCAAGTTGTTAGAATCACAAATGTTAGTGTTGAAGAGTACCTTAGAAGTCAGTTTTTCTTACTCCAATTTGTACTGATGAGGAAAACTGAGACTGAGAAAGACAACAAAGACTTTCCCAAAAGTAGGCAGCTAGTCAGCGACAGAAACTCAAGTCGCAACTGAACTTCTGCTTTACTACTCTTTCTTTATGAACAAGCAGGAAACACACCAAACTGTGAAGTACAGAGGGGTTTATGGGACAGACCAGCAGGAAAATCTTGGACACAAAGTACAAGATCAAATAGTTGCATGAAGGAAGAAAGGAAATGGTGTTACTCTGTTATCAAATATAAGAATAGAATTTGATAGAGGACAATACCTAGATATTCAATGACTCTGTATTCAATTTTTCCTAATAGAGAAGCTACCAAAATCCCAGATAATGTGTCCTTTTTTAACCTGAAGAGTTTTGTGTGCATCAACTGAACTTCACCTAAAAATGCTTCAATGTTTCCTTGTTGCACGTGACTGTGCATATTTGGCAGGCAACAAGGACTGTATCAGCCCTCAGTTCTATGCTTGAACAGATTAAAATTAAATAAAAAATTTGACCTTCCACAGCTGACTTCAAAGAGGCTAGCTCAACTAGTCCAGGAAATAATGTATTTCATGGGAAAGATTATATTACAGTATCTTGATTACTTTTTTCTCAATTCTGAGACAAAATAGCTGATGTCCAAAATGAAGGAAGGAATGATTTATTTAGCTTACAGTTTTTGGAGGTTCCAGTTCATAATCAGCTGGTTCTGATGCAGGGTGGCGTGGGTGAGGGGCAGCCACTCATGGTGGCTGGGCAGATTCCATAAGTGGCAAAGTGAAAAAGGCAAAAAGGGCAAAACATGCCTCCTCTCCTCCCTTACAATGTACGCTGGCTCCCTGCCCCTGGGCAGGTGCAGTACTCATACCACCAATCCCGGTGCTAGACAATGAACCAATCACAAATGCTAGATTCAGAACCAGCCAGCCGCCTTGGTAAGCGGTGTGGTCTGGCAAGCCGCAGCTACCCCAGGGCAAGAACCAGCAGCGGCTCCTGAGATAGCACCACGTTGGAACTTAGGGCACTGGGACAACAAGCAACCAGCCTGCCGCCCTGGTAAGCGGCGGTGAGCCCACCGATGCATGGGCTGAGAATCAAACATACCACCTATCCCCACCCCATTAGCAAGTGGGAGCCAGAGATCTGAGCATCTCTTGGGAGGTTGACCATATGTAATATAGCAAATAAGGGGGATTTCCTTCTACCATCTCTTTGAAGGCAAATATTTTTATCGCCGTTTTGCTTTGTCCTGATTAATGGTATTGCTCTATTCAATATTCTGTTTTGATAAGTTATATAATATTCTGTATTTCCTTTGATTTTTCTATACCTGATTGAAAGAACAACTATTGTAAAGATAAAGAGTTATACTATGGTACCTATTACTGTTTTCCTGGTAACCTGCTGTGAAGTTCTGTACCAATTTCAATACACTGTCTCAACTGGCTTTATTCCATCCTGTTCTGTTGTATTTTTCTACCTTCAAATTAATAAAAAAAATTTTAAATAAAAAAAGAAACACATTTAACTTTTAAGGAAATTTATAGACTGAAAATCAAAAGAAGGAAAACAGTTGTTCCATACAACAGGAGATCAGAAAAAAAGCAAGCGTAACTTGCCCATCAACCACAGAATGGGTAAGAAAGATGTGGTATTTTCGTACCATGGAAAGCTACCTAACTATAAAGTAGAATAATCTTGTGGCTCTTGTAGGTAAATGGATGCAACTGGAATTCATGTTCATGGGTGAAACAGTTTGAACTTGTATGGGTGAACCCTAGCATAAAAAACAGAAGGAGTTAGAGGGATCAAAAAAGCGCAATGTATATTATAAAGTGATAGGGGAGGAAACACCTGGGAGGAAAAGGTAGTGACACTGCTAACTTCTTACTGTCTTGGCTTAAACTCTGGTATTGTTTTCACAATTTTGTTAGGCTTAGTTTTATACTGTCTTGTTTCGTTAGATTTTACCGTGTCTGATGGTATGGGCAGCTATTTTGAACATAATGGGATATATTATGGTATTCATGGTTGGTTTCCTATTATCTTGTTTTGAAGTCCTATAATGTTTTCATTCATTTGTCTAATCAGTTTTATTCTGTTGTGTTTTGTTTCATTTTATTATGTGTGATAGTATGGACAACTGTTTTGAAGAAAACGAGACATTTTAGAAACCATTATTCATTTCCTATTATCTGGTGTTGAAGTCCTGTAATGCTTTACTTTTTTTGATTAGTTTTATACTATTTTGTTATGTTTGATATTGTTGTGTGTGAAGATATGGACAACTATTTTGAAGAAAACAAGAGACACTATGGTAGCCACTGTTGATTTCCTATTGTCTTGTTTTGAAGTCCTGTGTTGCTTGCATTGTTCTATTTTGATTTTCTTTGTTCTGTTTTGTTTTGTTTTATTCTCTTTAAAATAAAAATAACTAAACAAACAAAAACAAATGCTAGATTCAGCCATCTGCATGACTACATGAGGCTTTTGGGGGACAACCAGACATAAATCATAACATAGAGTATTCATTAAAATAATATGTCATTTTAAGGGTCCACAATTACCCTTACAGTTAATCATTATTTTATTTCCTTTATGTGTACACAGACTTTGTTTTATAATGTCCTTTAGATTTCTAAAGTAGATCCCAAAGGCCAATGTTTTCATCTTTCTCTCCTGCTTTTTATCAGACCCTTCAGGATTCAGATGTACAAGATGTTGTTATTCCCTGCCCCTCTGCAAACAGTAAATGGCAAAACAGTGTTAAGATTTTCAAAATCTGTGTATTCAATACTACACACACATATGCACATACACTTGCCAATAAACCTGTCGGTGAGACTAGAATCTTTTAAAATATTGAACTCTACACTAACAAAGCCTGCACTTCTCTGGAAAGGCATGTGCCTTTGGTAACACTGCCACTAGTCCTCTACTGCATGTGTTATCTGGTAGATCCAGAAACCAGCATTGAACTCATCATTTGTCTTTCCACAGCTCATTACAGACTGCCTAGGAACTAATAATTTCCATTCTAGCACTGTAAGCAAAAAGTTCAAAAGTAGGAAATTCAAAACCATTGTCTCCTTCTTCACTAATCAACAACCACCAATGTTTCACCTTTAATTTTACTAACCAAATTTGGTTGCCTGAAATATGATGTAATTGATTATGATTTTCTTGCTGAAAAACTTTCAATAACTATCTGTTACTTATAGAATAAAGTCTTGACACAAGGAACTTTATAAGGATGAAGTTCTATCTCTTGTATATGTTTTAGGTCCTCCTAATATACCTTGGGTTATTTTTTCACAAAATTCCTACCAGTTGCCTCAGCACCTTAGAATTCTCTCACTCATGCCAGCATTCACTCACTTCTTTGCTTCTGTTTATCCCTTACATGTACTTTCCCCTCCTTTACCATTTTCAACTGTGTGAGCCCACAGTTTAAATGTTCTATTTCACCTAATTCCACCAGTTCAAGATAGTCTTATACATACCCTCAGGACACATAATTTCTCACACCTTCCTTTCTACATGCCAAGGTGGACCTGGGACCCCCCCCCCAAAAGGAAAATACACAGAGTTTGTACTGTGGGCAAAGATGTCCATGTATACACATGTGGTACACAGACAACTTACACTGGTCCCTGAAAATATAAATTGGAAGCAAACAGAATTGGGAGTTTGGAAATGTTTAAGTTTTGTATTCTATTCTCCTCTGTGTTCCATGCAGGAACACAGCAATACAAGACCTTGTACCTGACCATCACAATCAAATCTTCAGCTCAGGGTTTTCCCTCATTCCCTTTCTGCCCCTGAATCTATTCTATAATATGAGGTACCTCGTATACATGGATTCAGTACTGACAAAAACACTTGCAATTCTATCACCATCAAAAATGTCTATACACAAATTTTTTCTCAAAATTTAAGAAGTAGAAACAATTAAATATTCATTAACTGAGTTAGATAAATAAAACATGATACAGCACTGTAGTTTATTGTGTATTTTTGATATTAAAATGTTCACACTATATTATTAACTGAAAGTCAGTAAAACATAATGTGCACAGTGTAATTTCATGCTTACAAAATGTTCAACATGAAAATGGTTTCGTCATATTATTAAATTTAGAATCTAGTTAACTATAGTACATGAAACATAATCTACAGTTGTATTACACAATGAGTTTCACCTCTGAGAAGTGGAATGTCACAGTTTAATTATAGCTACTTTTGTTTCACTCATTTGGTTTTTTCCTCCATATGTTTATGTTTCACATCCATATATTCAACCAACCAACAAGAGAACAAAAGTATTTGAAAACAAGTTGCACCTGTACTAAACATGGAAAGACTCTTTGTCATTACTTGCTAAGCAATACAGTATAGCAACTATTGTATAGTGCTTGCATCATACTAGGTATTAGGTAAAATCTAGAGATGATTATTAAAATATAGGAAGATATATATAGGTTATATGAAAGTATTATGCCATTTTATATAGGAGACATTTGACATCATGGATTTTGGCATCCTCATTAGGAGAGGAAAGTCCTGAAACCAATTCCCCACAAACCCTAAGAATGTCTATATTTTCTATTTTTATGATAGACTATTTGAATTATTTACCAAAGATCAATTTTTAAATAAAACAAAAGTCATTACATGGTCTATTGCAAGTTTTAAAATGTGGGTTCATGAAAGTTTAAGCCAGTCCCTGGCAATGGGAACAGAAAATAAGGGTAAAATGTGACAGATGCATTGCTTAGAAACAAGAGTATAAAAGAGAAAAAAAGGATTATTCCATGAATAGTTGAAAAATTAAGCTGGAAAAGAGGGGACTGACTTGAGAGCAGTGAAGATAGTGGATGAGGTTCTGAATCTATTTTTTTGTTTGGGTTTGTTTTGTTTTGGTTTGGTTTGGTCAGTTTGGTTGTTGGTTTTTGCAGAAACAGAAAACCAAGAGGAAATGTGTAAGACACGATCTGGCTGAATATTAGAAGCTGTATGTTAAACTGGCGATACAGACGCACAAGTCTGTATAAAATGCAATACATTGGCCAGAGGTTTAGCTCAGCAGCATGAGTGCCTGCTTGGTCAACACAAGGTCGTGAATTTGATCCCCAGCACCAAAACAAAACAAAAAAGAATGCAATACATCATTAAAGATCAATAACAGAGACCCAAGGAAAACAGAAATGGGAAATAAACCAGGGCCTTGAGGAGCACCCAAATTTTAAACAATATAGAAGATTTTAGAAGAAAAATTATTGCAGCATAAAGAGTAGAGTAGCAGTTCATTAGTTGGTAACCCAAAAAGAGAAAAAAGTCCTGTGCTCCAGCAAGTGAGTGTGCAGCGTAACTTTGTCATATGCTTCTACTCAACTCAGTTCCTTGGGATGAGCAGGGATGGAAAGAGTATTAACGTTAGTCTATTAGCAATACACATCTGTGTCATTCAGGCTTTTGCCCACTCCACCCCATCTCTTCTTAATTAAGCATGAAACACTGTGGTTTCATGAAGTATAAGACAGTTATGCAAATCTTTTCCCGTATTCTGTTCAATGACATCATGTTGGTAGCTTGAGATTACACATGACGTGAATGTCTACACCACAGAAATTGTCACACATTTTAAATCAAGACTGTTTTTTCTTAAGATCTAGTTAAACATTTAGCAGTGTTGTGCTTTTTACATGCCTGGAAATATAGGAAGTTCTCTAACTGACTTCTAAATATCTGGTCTGCTCAGAACTTGTTCTTGTCTGACTGCTAATATCCATGGAGGATGTCTTCAGTTAATAAATGCTTAGATAGGCAGTACTCAGGGATTTTCCTTTGCTGGTTCTGCATCACCTCACCCTCCTTAGTAGTAAAGGTAACTTAGAGATTCCTTTACTTAGTAGTAAAGGTAACTTAGAGATTCCCACCCTGTCCTCAATAGGCCCTCTTGGTGGAGCATCTCCATCACTGGCATCTGAGATGGGTCACTTCCTGCAGTGGCCACATGGACTCATCTTCAGCAGTAGGTCACTTGCCTTCTGTACTCAGTTGCTTTCTTCCTCTCCATTGAGTCTTGTAAAAACTCCTGTGACTTTTATGCACCATTTGGGAACTATTAGCAGTTCGCAAAGGCTGGGTTAGTCTCTTGCTCTATCAAACCTTCCATGCTGATATCTATACTCTGAGCCCACCCTTTCACTTGGCACAGTTTGAACAAAGCTTGATCTCAAGACTACTGAGTTCCTTACAGGCAGAAGCAAATGCTATCTTATAGTCAAAACTGAGTAACATGAGTTAAATGTAATAGTCTGATCACGATGCTGAATAAGTGTGTCTTTAAAAAACCTGGGTAATGCCTTTATCATTCCACTTTGTATCATCGTTCCCCCTAAGTGTAGAAATGTGTTTCTTTGAAGGCTAGGGGCCCTACAGCAATAATATTTACAGGTATGGAAAAGCTTCCAAAAACAAATGTAATAGTATCCCATTATGTATACTTGGAAAACAAACTACTAAACAAAGTTAAACAGATTTTTTTAACATAGGAAAATTTTTTTAGGATTAATATGCATTGTACATTTCCAAGACAGTGATATATGAAAGAATATTTCTTAATTATATTGATTTTTTATTGAGGAAAAATTTTAAAAGATTATTCCATGTGGAACAAAATTTTGAATATACTGAGTTACTCAAGAGAAACACATAATATTTTATAGGGAGAAAGGAGGGGAGAATTTTGTATAGAAGGAGAGTATCTTGTTCTTGGTGGTTTCCATTCATCTATTCCTTTGGCTCAAAAGCCTCTAATTATTTCTATTGCAGAAAGTAACCTCTAATTGATTAAACAGATCATCTAAGCAAATATAAATATTAGTTATCAGAGTGTTAATAGTGTTTAGTAGCTTCATTATTGCCTTTTCTGCCATAATCATTAAGTGTGTAGCAGGTTATCCATTACAGCATTAATTGTAACTTTGCAGATTGGATATATTCAATGGAACTTTAAAAGTGATTATTTTAATACCATTGAGATATTTATGCAATGAGAAAATCTAGAACAAGTCAGTTCTATAAGGGATTAGGTTAAATTCTCTATTATCTGCTTGATAGATTTCTTTCCCTGAGCTAAGACCATTGCGTTTTCATTTTCACTAAATCTATCCCTTGCTTATTCTTACTGTTATCAATTACCAGTAGGCATTATAAGGAAAACTTCATGCTACTATTTTGACAGACTTTTCTATTAATAATTGGAACTCTTCTATCATTCTGCTAGCATTCAAATTAATCATGTCACTACAGAAAGAGTCTAAACATAGTGAAACAAAACAGACATAGATTCACTTTTGATGGTGTGGACACAATGTATTCAAATTCAAAATCTCGGTTGAATTTCCACTGAAGCTCCATCCTAGCTATTCCAATACTCAGACCTAAAATTTACACCAAAATTACAGTATTAAAGCCATATGCAGGTTTTCCTGAACTTCATTTCCCTTGAGTGCCTCAGATATACCTGATGCTTAGGTATGCCAGCCTCCTGTAAGATATGTCACCAGAGATTTGCCAAAGAGAGGTGATGCTGGCTATAGGTCCAACATCACCAAAAAGTGAGTTTAAATATTGGTGCTCAACCTGCTAGAGACAGAGGGAAACAGAATAAATATCTTGTAGCACACAAGACATTCCTGGGAGAAAAATACTAATTTTTTTTTAAAAAGTCTGCTGCTATTCTGTTGCTAGATATCTAAAAAATCCAAGTGTTTCAGTAACTGTTTTTCTAACACATCCATTAAGAGGCACTGACTTTCTGTGGTAGTTCAGTCAAATTATTTTTACAAAGATTGTATATAGACAACATATTATGATTCGGATGGGTTTCGTAGCCCAAGGGTCTGTGTATTGGAAACTGACTCCCCAGAGCAGTGGCATTAAAAGGCATTATGGGAAACTTTAACAGGTGGAGCTCAGCGCAAGGTCCTTACGTCCTTAGGTCTGTGTTCAGAGAGGTTCAGGTATTTATCATCTTACTCCTGGGCAGTTCTCAAGAGAAGACTGCTACCTAAGCCTGAGCCTGGCCCTGCTCTGTAGTTCTCTGGCTCTGTGTACGGCTGTGTAATCCTCTGCTCTTGCACATGTGCCTACCATTACCATTCACCCTAAACTAAAGCAGCCAAGAGAGATCTTACCAGAATGCAGCAAATGCATTTACTAACTGAAAACATACTCAGTGGCTGAGAGCAGGCAGAACCTTGAACCTCCAAAACTAGACTGTAAAAGCATATTTTCTTATTAAAGTTAGCCTGTCTCAGACATTTCATAACAGCATTGAAAACCTAGCTGGAAAAACACATACAACATACATTATATATACTACATGTTATAAAAATTTTCAGCAGGGCATCATGACATATGCCTATAATCTCAGCTACCTGGAAGGCTGAAGCAGGAGGTTTGTAAATTCCAAGCCTGACTAGCAACTCAGCAGGATCCGGTCTCAAAATTTAATAAGTATAAAGGTCTGAGGATATAATCCCCTCCCCGGATTGGCTTTCCAGTGCCAAATATCTAAAAGATAAACATATACTTGATTATGCAAATGTAATATGGATATATATATTTATCTTTTCTTCTTTTTAGATTTGCTTCTTTATTTTATTAATAAATTATTTGCACTACATAACGTTTACATTTCCTGTGTGGAGTTGGTACGGGTACATAATATACCTTAATTCCTTTCTTCAACCCTTCCGTCCATTTCTTGATAGCATTCTCACTTGAGAAAGACCTACCTCCCTATTTCCCATTACTTATCTTTTATTTTGTTCTTTACATGTACTTCGACTTTTTCACATAAGAGAAACCTGGCAATATTTAAGCTGGTGTGTCTGATTCATTTCACTTAACAATATGAACTCAAAGTGCATCCATTTTCCCATGAACCATTCAAGCTTATCTTTCTTTATGGCAAATCGGTACTCCATGATGTGTAAATAGCACATTTTAATGCATTTTGCTGTTAATGAACATATAGGCTGCTTTCAAGTTCTTCCCCTTTCATGTATCTTCCCAAAAATGTTAAAGACACTTTTGCACCCATGTTTATACAAGCACAATTCATAATAGCTAAATCTTGAAACATTTACAAATTTAAAAAGAAAAGTCTACAAATTTAAGGCTCAATTACATAACATTCCATAAAAAAAAGAAAAAAACTTGTCTATTCAGAATATGTAGGGAACATCACTAATAGGTGTTAACAAACTCAAAATGAAATTTAACATAATACCCTCTCAAATATAAAGCACCATTTGTCAAAAGCATGGTACTATCATGACAATAAAGGATAAATTCATGCAAAAGCATTACTGAGATCACAGGTAGCTTTGTGTTCACCACATAATTTTTAATCCAGTTCCTAAAGAACCAGACTATTTTGCAGAGAATCCATGAAACAATTTTGCATGAGAATGAAGGAAACATAAACTGATGGAATTAAAGATGATTACAGTTTTCTTCTTTTCACTTGTCTTGATTTTCTAATTTTTATTTAAAACAGGATAACTGTAAAACAATAATAAACTTTTTACTCAAAACATCTTGCGAATAGTTTCAGCAGGTGTCACAATGTAGGTAAGGAAGCACGTGAAGCCCAAGTGTGACTGGTTTAAACGTGGTCCAAGCAGATGGCTCAGCATGGAAAACAGATCATAAAATTTGGGGGAATGCAAAATGTGACAGGAGCTTTTAAGAATGGGAAAAACTTAGTAACGGGAGAAGTGAGAAGAGAGTGTTTTCAGTAGATTAAACAGCATGGACAAAGCCTACATACAAGATTCCTTTCCTTTCCTTTATGAAAATTGGCAACACACACATCTTTCCCTAAGGAGATGGACATACTGGTTAGAAATGACCAGGTTCAAGATGCTGGTCACACACACCAAACATGGCCTTGGGGAGTGGAGGACCACTAGAGATGTCTTTTATCTGGACTGACATAGGATGTGTACAAATTAGAACACTTAGATAATGAACAACAAGAAAAAGAGAGGACCCCAGTTAGCTCCTAGAAGAGAAGAAATCTGAAAAAAAAAGGAGGGGTGCTGAGGACGCGGCAGAGTTCTTTCTTACCTTGTATGCACAAGGCACTGTATTTGGTCCCTAGCACCACACACACGCACACACAAGCACATCTGCTCTGGGAACTGTTCTGCAGCTTCCAATCTGCCGCATAACCGTGAGTGCTCCCACAATGATGCCATGTGTTGTGGAGGGATGCAGTACAATGGGTCCTCACTAGAGGCTGAGTTGATGGGGCCTTTTCAACACCCAAAACAATGACCTAAAGAGAGAGACAGACAGACAGAAGGAGTACAGTGGAAGCCTGGTTCCTGTTTCTCATATGTTTGAGATGAACTAGACATCAACCCACACAAGTAAAGCATTTTCATGATGGATTTAAAGGAAATTCTGTCACTGTTGGGTTAAATTGCAGTCTCTTGTTCTGCTTAGGGACATCACCGATCCCTCTCCCTACACCACCCTCCACATTCTCCATTCCCTTCAGGCCTGCAGGCTGCCTCTTTTTACTCACCTCAGCACTGAATTAATGTCTCCTGGCCATCCTCCAAGATAATCCCTTTTCTGGATCACCACCACAGGCATTTTCACCCATCTGGAGCTGTACAATTTCAAGTACTCTCTGAGCACTAAAACAGGCAGTCTGGGGAATGGCAGCCAGGCAGGTGTTCCAAGCAGGTGGTCTAGCCTGCAAAACAGATCAGAACACTTTGAGATATTACTGCATCCCAGACAATAAACGTTGAGCCAATATTCAGCCAATTTTCCTTAGCGGTGGGTGAGTTTGCAGTTGTTAGAGGGAGTATAGCAGACATAGGGTAAATCTTTTCAGAACTCTATTTACCATCAAATGACATTTAACCAATATGAATTTCATAACACCTCTTTTCCTAATCTAATTCTTTTATTCATTTATATTGAATATTAAATGTTACCCCCAGAACACATGTTACTCACAGGTCTTTGGGAATGACTAAAATTAGAGAACGGCCTAGAAATAGTACTTGTGAAGGGGCTGGGGATTTAGCTTAGCAGCATAAGCGCCTGCCTTGCAAGTGCACAGTTGTGAGTTTGATCCCTGGAACCAAAAAAAAATAGTACTTCTGTATGACTTTACTTATTAAGGCATATTCCTTTTTCTGTAATGGTAGCCTTAATAAATCATAAATATATTTGTTAAGTGCTCTCATATAGTTCAAGATTGCTTCTCTCTTGAGATGCATACAGGATATAATGAACATTAGAACATAAAATGGGCCTCAAGCAGATTGACTACACATAGTGATGTCTGCATAGGCCCATTCACATAAAGTACAGTGTGATTGTGTTATGAAGTGCACAATTTGCAAGATAAGCCATGGGAAATTTTCTGTAAGAGGAAGTCATATGTCTTTATGAACCATAAAAGAATAAAGTAAAACAAGAGATCAAAGCACTGGACTCTACACTTCTTTGTAAAAGAGAAGAAATCTTCTTTTATGTACTTAAGTGACTTGCTTATGTTGGCTCTTCAGATATTTGTTAAATAAACGAAACAAGTCAGATATCTAATGCATTTCACTACACAAATCCCAAGGAAATCTATTGTGACCAAGGGAGAGAAGGAAGGAAAACCTCATACTGATCAATATTAAGTTTCTGCCATGAGAGGGAATGAAAAGAACGAAGCTGCATTCCTTGCCCCCAGTATTGTGGGTTGAGAGTCACACTAGCTACGATGCCTTTACATATATTAGTTTATTTGCTTTAGTGTCCCTGTAAAGAAAGCCTTACAAATGGTACTATGATCACTATTTTTGAGAGGAAAAAACTTAAGCTCAAGGGAGTTAAGACAAGGATTCAAATCCAGAATTCCTGCCCATTTTTCCATCTAGACATTGCCTTTCTGTAACCAACTACTTCCTTCAAGAGTGCAAATCTCAGGGCACAGTGTTCTCACTGTTTTACCCTCTCAATATCTGAAAAGGAGTGTTTTGTTTTGCTTTATTTTGTGTTAGTTCCAAAGTGTGTCCTGTCATGAATGTAGGAAGTCTGGTATGCGCTATTTTAGTGTCACAGCTCAAAACAAAAGGAAGACAGAAAGCACTAGTACCCTGAGGACTGGGTAAGAACAAGCCAAATTATAGGGTACAAAGTAACACGATGAACTTGTCCTGGGCTCTATCTGCTGTTCATATCTAGGCAGACTCATTTAGCATACAGACCTCAGCAGCAGACATTCCTAGGCAGAAGGACCCACTGAAGTTGTACAGGCCATGTGTCAGAGTTAAGAGATCGATCTGTTGAATGCAAGACCGAAGCCAGACTCACAGTTGAGAGCCACAGATTTAAGTCTAGCCACTAAAGAAAATGACCCCATGAGATTAGTGAGTGCGGTTATAAAAGGGACCCCAGAGAGTTCCTTCTCTCTCCCCAAAGACAGAAGCCTGGAACCTGAAGAGGGGCTCTTTGTACTGGGAACCAGACCACAGACTTCCAACCTCCAGAACCATGAGAAAAACGTTCCATCTGGTTTGTGATACTTTGTTATAGCAGCCTTCTGTCTTTAAGTCAGAAGGTCAGTAATATTTTACCATCCTCATGTGGAAAATGGGAAATTGAAGCACACAGATATTAAGTAACTAGCGCAACTCATATATGTGATTTCTAGAGTTCACTATTTAAACCTGGATGATAAGAGTCCACACACGAGTGACAATGCCGTGCTTGCCATACTGAAAGAACAACATGAGGTTAAAAAGTAAGATTCCCAAGGAGCTTGAGAATCAAGGTCAAGAAAAACCATGGGAGCAAAGCTAGATAGGACATCTGTCTTCCATTTTGGAGATTTTTATTGTTTATAGGCTTTTTAGACTTTTGTTGTGATTCTTGTTAATTGTTTTTGAAAAAAGAAAGCAGCATTGCTCAAAATTGCTACTTCTTACAGAAATGAGGAAGTAAAGACCAGGCAAAGACCAATCAGCGTGTGGGAATGACTGCTGGACTGGAAATGGGAAGCCTCGATACTGAAACACAGAGCAAGCTCTGTAACTTTGGGCAAATCTCCTACTCTCTGGCCTGCAATTTCCTCACAAAAAGTATGGCTTTGAACTCATTGCCTCTGAAATCTCTTCAAGGTCCAAGTTCTGAATGCCTCTGACAGACACCAACTTGGACACCTCTGCTTGCCTGCTGCCAGCTGAGCTTCCCATGTTCGTATTCTCCTCCACCTCTTCTCCTCTGCCTTATCCCATCTGCCCTCTCCCACTGCTCTGGCACCATCTGTTGTTCGCAGATGTCCTGATAGCACGAGACTGTGTTTTTACTCAGGAAGTTTCCCCTGTTAGGAGATTAGGCTCTACGTAGGAAAGATACTTCCTTCATGAAAAAATGTTGATCTATTCTATTATGCCATTTTTCTGCCTGAAAATTTCTTTTCTTCTTTAAAATATTTACAATTCTAAAAATAAATGTGAATTTATTATAGGAAGGTTATATGTGAGCAGAGTAAAAAAATTATATGCAAGCAAAAAAACCTTTGTGTATACCTTTTTCATTTTGTATATATCTTTTCAGATTAAAATGTTAATATTTTCATCCTTTATATTCAAATCTCAAATTAAAGAAAATTGTCAAAACTACTATAATAATTGTAAGAAGAGTTGCTCTTGAAAATTAATGAGTTAAAAACAAAAGCAAACAAACAGGTAAAAAAATGCAAAAAAGCTTGGATAAAATTGTTTCCTGATAGAAGCAGTCAAATTTGGCCATGGGAACTCATGTCTCACTTCTTCCATATTCTTTAGTTTCTGTAAGAAGCAAAACTACATGATAATTGTGCATGAGTATCATGTACTGCTTCTAAAAAATGCAAAGTGCAGTATGTATGATTTCCTTAGCCTTCAGCATAACCTCATGAAGTCTCCAAATACATGTAGTGTTCTATTTTATATGTTATTCATTCTGTTTCTGTCCTATCGTTTCATGCGACTTAGAATTAGGGAGAATCTAAAGTTTAATTGCTTTAACTGTTATCTACCACAAGCGTAATATTTACATCTCTATTTTTTCTCTTAAAAGAAATAAATGTATAGACACTACAAAGAACAGATCAGAATTATTTCAATTTTATTCCTGTTTCATGGAATACCACCAAGCTAAGAATGTGTCTATAAAACATTCTTAGGCCCTTAGATGAGAGGTGTTAAGTAAACATGATTTTAGCTGAAACTGAAAAATGTGTTTACTTACAAGCTTTCTCTACAATCCCAACTGCTCTTCAGGAAGCAGGCTCCCTTCATCACTGTGGGGCTTTCTTCAGTGCCTGCCTGATCTTGTTTTTCAGCACTCTTAACATGTGACTCGTTCCTTTGAGAAGCTTGTTTGTTTATGCTGTGATGCATCATCAATTTTCCCACTGCAAAAGCTGCCTCTGCTCTCATGTGAAAACAGAGATTGTTGAACTGTCCCTGACCTACAAGCCTACACCCTGCCCCTGCATCTCCTCACCAGAGCATTTGTTCTTGCCATTTTTCCACTTCCTGTCTCGCCTCCTCCCATATCCTCTTGCTTTACTCTCAAACTTCCCTCTCTGCTTTGTTCAACATTATCATTTTATTGCATATATTTAAGATGTAAAACATGATGTTTTGTTATTCTTTTTTTAAAATTTTATTTTAAAGCAGGGAAAATTAAACACAACAAAACAGAACAGAATGGGACATAAGAAAGCATAAATTTCAAAGCTAGACAACCAGAGATCTTCACTATCTGTCATATTGTCTCTTGTTTTCTTCCAAATGGTTGTCCATATCTTTGCATACGGGGAGCTCATGCTAAATAACATAGCCAATCTTTTCACAAGATGTGTAGTTCACTGGCTCCCACTTGCTAAGGGTGGGGGTACAGGACAGGGGACAGGACGACATTAGATATTTGATTCTCAGCCCATGCGCTGACAGGCTCACAGCCTCCCCAAGAGAGGGGAGGAGCTCCTTGTTCTCCTGACACCCTGAGTCAACCACAAAGTGCAGGTCCAGATGCACCAGGGTCTCTCCCCTGCAGGCCCCCAAAAGTCCGCCATACTCACCTGCTATTTCTTTCTGATGAATTGACCATTCCATTTCCAAAGTTCTGAAATGACCAACAGACCACAGAAAGAATTCTCTTTAGGCTCCTGTTTGAAACCAGCAGCTACAGCAATCTGCTGGCCTTGCTTCAGGGCCATTCTTTTGTTATTCTTAAACACATGATATGGTTTCTATAGTTAAGAAAATTAACATACCCATTGTCACTCAGTTAACTCTTTATGGAATGTGTGCTAAGAGCATAGAATCTACTGTCATAAAAAATTTCTAAGATGGAAAGATGAGTATGATCAAAATATATGCATTGACACACAGTATTTTAAAAACTTAGTAGGCACTAATGATAAAAGGGAAAAAAAAGAAAATTTTCAGCATACAATGCAATGTGTTAGTTGGAGTTCTCATGTAGAACATTAGACCTCTGATTTTAATCATGGTATCAAAAGACTTCCACTTTGCTGCCAAAAGGAACAAAAATGAAGACTTCCCAATCTTTCCCAACCTCCCAAACAAGAAGGAAAAATGATTT
The DNA here is from genome assembly GCA_004027295.1 of Dolichotis patagonum. NCBI lineage: Eukaryota > Metazoa > Chordata > Mammalia > Rodentia > Caviidae > Dolichotis > Dolichotis patagonum. Next base: position 9,180 of record PVJX010003472.1, on the reverse strand, counting down.
TAGTGAATTCTTTCTAGGTAGAAACAATAGATAAATTTCAGCTTTACTCCCAGATGATCTTCGCAGTTATTGGCAAGTAGTGACTTATGTTTAATTAGCTCTTGGATTAAACTCAGAGGAATTAATTTGGCCACATAATGAAGTTTGCAATAAATAACACAATAATAGGTATAATCTCATCTTTATATTTCTGTCTTGTCCTTATTGTTCATAATCAATATTTTCGTGAGATGAGCCATTTTCTGGATTCCATGGTTGAAAACAGACTTTTATACATTAGAAGAAGGAATTCGAAGTTCCTTTAGGGAACCAATGTGTCCTAATAGTTGGATGTTCACAATTCCCTTCATATTAAAAAGTATGGAATCACCACGTATTCATAATTCGAAGTTATACCTTTCATGGTTTAGTATTTCTAAAATTATGAATTTTCAAAATTGATACATTTAAGATGATAATGTCAATTTTTCTTCTCCAATAAGACAGGTGTTCCCCACAATCAAAGAAGTTTCAGAATTAACAAAAATAGCATAGAAGTTAGATTTCAGTACATTTTATGGTATTTTTTGAAATAATTCTATTTTTTTTTCATTTTTCTTTCTACCCCCCAAATTTTTCTCTCTGTAATAAGTAAAATAATGGATCTTAATCATTAAATAAATTTCACTAACATGTTGAGCTATGCATTACTGCATTATCAGATAATCTTTTCTTTTTAATAACACCAGTTGTCTCTTGTATTTTCTGTTTCTAAAATATGCATAAATTATTATGTGCTGCAGGGCACTTGCCAGGTTGAATTTCTTCCAGAGCTACATTTAACATCTTATTTAATTTAAAGGTTGAGCAAATGCCAGCAACTGCAAACTGAGACTACCTATAACATTGAAACTCATCTAGCTGGTATTAATATCTCCTGCTTTTCATCTCCTGGAGAATTAGCAAAATTATTGGTATTATTAAATTAAATTTAGGTATTAAGACGCTGATCTAGCCTCTCAGGATATTAAATAGTTATCACTGTGCCTGGAATATTAAATTAAAAATACCATCAGTACATTTTAAAGATTTTTTTCCTTTGCCTTTAGAAATGTACACACAGGAAAGTAGGTGTGACCCTATTGCATAAGGAAAAAAATGTAAATTATCACAAAAATGATGAATCCTCTAAAAGAGAAAAGAAATATACTTAACTCACTAAGGAAATATGAATAACCACTACATATGGAAAAAGAACAGTGCATCATTATTAATTAAAAAGTAATTACTACAGCTATCATTTTGGTCTTTCCATTGGTAAAGCTCTCCGATAAGAATAATTTATAAGAGTTTTATTGGGGGCTGGGTATTTAGCTCAGTGGCTTAAGCGCCTGCCTGGCAAATGTGAGGTTGTGAGTTCGATCCCCGGTACAAAAAAAAAAAAGGAAAAAGAGTTTTATTGAATCCCTTTTAAAATGTAAACTTCAGTGCACTAGTATCTTCACAGGTTGTGTAACAGTCACCGTCATCTAAATGTTGGTACATTTTTATTGCCCTCAGAAGAAAAACTCCATGTCTATCAGTTACTTCCCATTCCCATTCCTTCCCTTGCAGACTCTGGCTATCACAAGGCTGTTTTCTGTCTATTCTGGACAATTAATATAAATGAAAGCATACCACATATGGTCTTCTGTGACCAAACTCATTCACTAAGTATAGTGTTTTCAAAGTTTGTTCATGGTGCAGCACGTGTCAATACTTTGTTCCTTTTTATAGCTCTAGTGAAGTTTGGACATTGTTCTAATGAAATCAAACCCTCCAAACATTTTCCTGGAATATTTACTTTCTAAGTTCTTCACAGGAGATAATTGGGCAATCCGTATTAAAACCCTTTTATAAAATATCTAAAAAATATTGTTTTCCTAGGAATTCCATTTGCAAGAAATGATCTCAAAGAAGCAATCACCGACATGCTCATAAATTGGCCTGCAAAGGTGTTTGCAAAGCTATTCTTGATCAGGAAAGGAACAATATGGGGCTCAATAAGGGTGGGCACATCGGATATATTGCAGTGGGATCACATTGTGGGATTGTCTTCAGCTGCTGACAGTTGCTGGGAAATGTGCTCCAGTAATTCATATCAGGGCTCTGGGGCTACAGGGTTGAGATATGATGAGATACAATTTTCTAAATCAGATCACTTATGCTTTTTTCAAAATCTAATGCAAAACCTGACTAATAGGTACATGCATTATCGTGCTTTTAAAATAATCCATTTTTTAAACAAATCTATGCATAAATATTTAAATGTGGAAAGGGATAAGTCATGATATAATGTTCAGTAACAAAAGCAATTTAGCATATACTATGTACAGTTGGATCTTATTTTTAGTTTTTAAAAAAAGAGTATGTAAGGTAACAAGGAAGATATATGACATCTACTTACATGTGCACATTTTGCTTTTCTGTGTTTTTCTGTAACATTTATGACTACTTTTATGATAAGAAAGAAAAGTATCCTCCAAAGTTGTCTGAACCCCATAATTCAAATATATAGTGTATAATGCTTCTTTAAAGAAAAAAAAATTTTCTTTCATCTACCACAAAGAAGCTTAAATATTTCCCTCCTCTCAGAAACTGAGCTACATCATCACTTCTACTTTAAACCCACTGGTTGTACTTCAACATTCTCCATCATGCTTAAGCTGATCATAAAATTTTACTCAGTAGGGTCCATGGATAAAAGAATATTTACCCTGGGGTCATAAATTAGTTTTTACACACATCCTAAAGGAGACTTTGGTGTCTAGAACCTAGGGCTGTGACTTGGTAGTGCCAAGGTCTAGTCTCTTAAAGAGGACAAGAGATTAGATGAGATTCCAAAATCATCCTTACTTTAAGACAACGGAATTTCAGGCCACAATCTATATTTCGTAGCCAGACTCTAACCTTCAAGCAAATTTTTACTATTCATCTTCATAGTAAAACATGTACTAAAGAATTAACTCTATGTTCATACCCAAGCAAAATACACCACTAATTAAATTGCAAGTTAATGACCACTACAGCAAATCATTTCTAAAGCAACAAAGCAACTAATATGGACTAAAGGTTGAAATTGTAAAACTGCTACAGGAAAGTGTTATATAGGGAAAACCTTCAGGATTTTAGATTTGGCTGCAGTTTCTTGCTTATGATACCACAAGCACAGGTAAAAAATGAAAAAAAAAAGCTAAAATCAACAAATGAGGCTGCATCAAACTTAAAAACTTCTGCATATCAAAGGAAACAGTCAAAGAGTAAAAAGTCAACCTAAAGTGTGGGAGAAAGTATTTGCAAATCGTATTTCTGAATGAGTCTAAAAGACAATGCATATGGTGTTGTGGTTTATATCGAATCTGTTTCTCAAATGTTTCTTATGTTTGGAAGATGACTGGGTCATTGAGGTACATTACATATCACGGATTCATCTGTTGAGTTTAGTAGCTAGTTGTGCTATTAGATGGTGGGCTTATTTAGAGGTCACTATCAGTATAATCAGAAAGGATGTGTTCTTGTCCCTGGATTTCCCCATTTATCTTTACTTCTTAGCTTCCTTAGGAAAGGTAGATTTCTTTAACTATGCCTTGTACCATGCATTTATACTTCATAGAAGACCAACTTTGGACTGAAGCCACTGGAAATTGTGAATCGAACTCACCTCTCCTCTTTGATTTCTGGGTGTTGGTTATTAGGAAAGTAACTAATATATATTCTTGTACCAGAGAAATGGGGTTGTTGCTGTGACTGTACCTGAAAAGCCTTTGGAACTGTATTGCAGCAGGAATTTGGAAATTTTGGAAATGCCATTTAAAGAAGACGTACAATACTTTAAGCCAAACTTGTTGGGAGATTCAGGTCAGAACTCAGGAAACCAGAGTGCTGAGAGGAATGTAGACCCTGAAGACAGGTTCAGAGGGTTTCAACTGGAAACAAAGATTCCACTCTCAATTGGACTAAAAGTCATATTTGTCATACTGTGGTAGAATTTTTTCTTTATTTCTCCCATGTCCTAAGCCTCTACAGAAGACAGAGATAAGGGCATTGGAGTGATTAACCTGGTAGAGAAAATTTCAAAGTAATTCAATGTTCAGGCTATGGCGTGGACATTGTTCACCTCTTTTAGCTAGACCTAAGGTAAAAATTAAGAACAAAGAGCAGACATGAAAGTTTTGCAGTCTCATCAGAAAGGAAAGACCTACTATTTTGGGGCAAAGAAGAGCATAATGGCTAAAAAGATTAGTTCTAAAGGAAAGCCAAGTACTTTTCATTAGGACAGACTGAAAGATGACTTGAAGGCATCTCAGGAATTAGCAAGACCCCCATACTTGATAGATTTAGTGGTGTAAAATAAAGCTTTCACTGAAGAAACAGTACCTGAAACACTTCAGAGAGTCATCAAGGGAATTGGTTCCCTAAGGTTCATTTCATTGTGCTCAGTCATCTGGACACTCACAGGCTTCTGCACCTATGTTCCAAAATGGCCTGGTTACTGATCAAGCTGGCAGCAGACCTGGGCATCCTCCAAAATGTTCTGGCTTTACAGTCACAAAGAATGAAACAGTTTGGGGATCACTGAGGATTCCACTCATGTTTCAGATGAAGGCCTGGGAGGTCAGGCAATGTGCTTCCCCTGAAAGATCAGTGTGTGAAGTTGTGAGAATGAAGCCAAAAGTTCAATGGAGACCCCAGTAAGTTAAAGATGCCTGAAAATGGCATGCCCCCAACCCCTGGAACTAGGCATGGAGTTATGGAATTTAACCCTGTTGGGTTGATCTTTCTTTGATCTGATTTCATTTAATCAACCTATCTCTCCATTTTAGAATGGGAATGTTTACCTTATGCTATTGTATATTAGAAGCATTTACCTTAATCTCCATTATTTTACAGGGGCTCACAGTTAAGAGTTTGCCATCAGTCTCAGAGATTTTGGACTTGGACTTTTTAGCAAAGCTAAAACTGTTAGGACTTTGGAAACTCTTAGAGATGGACTAGATGTATTTTACATAATAAAATGGACATGAACCTTTTGGGGGGCCAAGGGTAAACTGTTGTGTTTTAGATCTAAAATGTACCCCCAAATCTGGGCATAGAGGCATAGGTCTGTAATCCTTGCACCTGGGAGGCTGAGGCAAGAGCTGAAGCTGAGAGATTTAGGCCAGCTCTGAATTACATTGAATTCAAGACTAGCCAGAACTACATAGCAAGGCTCTGTCTCAAAAATCTTTTAAAAAGATTTTTGTCATTTAGTTGGATCATGAGAGTACTACACTCATCAGGGGATCATCCAATGATGAATTAGAAGGTGGAGCCTGGTCGGAGTTGGCTCACTAGGAACATGATTTGGAAGGGTGTATCATCATCTCTGTCCCTTGTCTCTCTGCTTCCTGGCTTCCATGGGATGAATAGATTTCCTCTGCTCTTCCTCCTACCATGCGTGTTTACCTTGGAACAACTGTGGACTGAACACACTGAAAACTGAGCCAAATAAATTTCTTTAAAATATGGATATAAGTTATTGTGTCATAGAAATAAGAAGGTAAGTAATATGTATATGGTACCTTACAACCTGACAACAACAAAAATGAGATGGTTTTAAGTGAGAGGGACTTGAATAGATAATTCTCCAAAGATAAATAAATGAGCAAAAAGTATTTGAAAATATATACTAAACATTTATAATACTAAGAGAAGTACCAGTGAAAACCACAAGGATATATCACTTCACATTCATTATAAGGCTCACTATCATAAAATCAGAAAACTCTGGGTGTGACAGTGCACGCCTGTAATCTCAGCACTCCTAAGGCTCAAGCAAGAGGAGCACTGTGAATTTGAGGCCAGCCTGGACTACAAGGAGAGTTCAAAGCCAGCCTAAACTGCATAGTATAACATTGTCTCCAAAGGGAAAAAGAAAAGAAGAAAGAAAATAGTATTAATAAATTTGTGGAGTATATGGAATACTTGTACAAATATATTAATGCAATCATTATGAAAAAAAGTAAAAAGGCCCATCAGGAAATTTAAAACAGAATTACCATATGATCCAGCAATCCCATTTTTGGATATAACCAAAAGAACTGAAAGCAGAACCTGTAGGAGATATTTGCTTGCCTATGTTCATTACGGCATTATTCACAATAACCAAGAAATAGAAGCAAGCAGATGTCCATTAATAGAAGAGTGGTTGAGGAAAATCTGGCTAATGTATAATATACATTATGATTTAAATGTCTCCAAAATTCATGTTGAAATTTAATGCCTAAGTGAAATTAGCAAATCACAAAAGAACAAATATTATGTGATTCTATTCACATGAAGTATCTAAAATACTTCATGTATCAAAATTATAATCAAAATCATTATAGTTAATTAATTATGTAATTAATATATAATTATTATAATCAAATTATTATATAATTATTATACTCAAAATTAATCATTATAATTAATTAATTATAATCAAAATCTATAATCAAAATTATAGAAACAGAAAGTAGAAAAGTGATTGCCAACATCTTTTGAATGGAGAAATTACTGTTTAATGTACATAAAATTTCAGTTTATATAATTGGAAAGCTCTACAAATGTGTTGCATTAACAATATGAATATATTTCACAGTACTGAAGTATGCACTTTAAAATGGATAAGATGATTTATTTTGTATTTTCTGTTTTACCACAATAAAAGATAACTGACCTACTGCCTTCAAAACTATCAACATTATGAACTCTTAAGAAAAACTCAGTGAGAATGCCATATTAAAGATAAATGACAACCAAATGCAATAGATGATCCTGAAGTGTCTTTATAATAAAAGACATTTTTAAGGCCTTAGAAGAAATCTGAATAATGTCTATGGATTAGATACTAATAGTGTATTAGTGGTAATTTCATGATTTTAACAATTTTATTTTACAGTTATTTTTGTATTTAAATTTTATATTTATTTTTCTATTTTAAAATTCTATGATTTGAGGAAGAATTGTCTCAGTTATTTAATGATAAATGATGGTCCACTTTACAACTAATTCTTAAAGGAGTACAGAGAAAGAAGATGTTTGCATATATAAAAGAGAAAGGAAATACAGTAAATTGTTAACATTTGAGGAATATGAATAATGGGTATCTAGAAGTTCTTTGGTAATTTTCAATATGCGTGAAATTATGTGAAAATTAAAAAGTAAAATAGTCAATTATTAATTGTTTGGCATGGCTAGGCCATTGTTATTCACAGAAGTAGGAAAATCGTATAAATGATTTCTATTCTGCCCTGGCCCTCTAAGTATTGGTGTTGAGTCTACATTGCTGATTTAGTGTGTTTGAGGGTCCTGGTCTTCAGTAAAAAACGAAGGAGGAAATGCAGTGCTTTCTAAATGAGACTGCTCCACAAGCTTTGGCTGGCTTCTGTTCTCTGATTTGGCTTCCAAGTGATTTAGTGTTGCTTCCACCAAAGTCCTCATCAGGCCATGCTGTGATCTTGAACTCTCCATCTGACACACCCAATTGTTAAGGATATTAAATGACATCTATCACTGTGTCTGAAATGTCACGCTGTTCTGTTTTTACGATTATCCCCAATCTAGGCTTCCCCTTCTATTTCTGTAGAAGCTGAACATGGAGTGGTGATTTTTGTTTCAAATCTTGGTCCAGTTCTATGATATAAAACCTGTGCTCTGTTTTTTCCAATATAGACCTTTATACTAAATTAAAAGCATTATGAATCAGAGGAGAATTTTGGGGTTAATATAAAATTTTGAGGGATACCATCTTTATAGTTCAAGGTTTTATTTTGGATTACTTTGCCTAGGAAAAGAGTTGGCGGGAACATTAAACCTCACTTAGCGATGTCTCACTTCTAGTGCTATCTAAGCCACTATCCTGGCTATCATGCTAAAGCTTGTTATTTTCATTGGTTTGGGAGCACCTAGGGGACTAGTAAAGCACACTTCTTGGTGTGCTTGGGGTCATGGTGATATGTCCTGGAATCTGTGTCAATCTGGTTCTTGTCTCTTTCCTCTCTGGCACTATCTTCTTGTACTGCATCTTATCCAACACCACAATGTAAGCAGCTTTGCTCCATGGTATTTCTGCCTTGGAGCCAGCTAACCATGGATAGAACACTCTGAAACTGTGAGCCAATAATGAAGCTCTCCTTCTTAAATTGGGGGTGTCAGTTATTTTGTTACAGAAACAGGGGCATGAGGCTAATACACTGTCTAATAGAGATCAGTCAGTTTATCTGGATCTTTAATGAAGGAGTCATAAGCTACTCGATCCTAAATATCTCTAAATGTCTAGCTCTGTCTCCAAACAGTACATTTAGTTAAACAATCTTTCATGATCTTCTTTAGGAATTTATAGTTCCTTTCAAACTAGATATTCTATGATTTCATGAACTATTATCAAATTCATTGAAAACTGCTTTTACTCTGAGAAAAAAAAGAAGTGATCAAAGGATCACAGTAATCAGTTCAGCTGACTTAGTGACTTATTCTCATTATTATATAGTTTACAATGGCTGTAAATCTCACTAAATCACAGCAAAATACACTTGTGCTGTGATATGATAAACTTAGTGGCTATTAATTGGAGGAGAGGAGATAATTTCATTGTTTCTTATCACAAAAGTTAAAATATTCACACTGAAAAAGTCAGAATGCAGAGATTTTATGAAATTCTTTCAATTCCCTTGTCAGAAGTAACCTCTCACAACATTATTATCATTGCTTTTTAATGATTTATTTTAAAGAAATACTAATTCACAAATATATGTGTTTATTATGGTATCAGGTGAAATTTGAAAACTACCCTATTTATTTATTTAAAATAAACTACCCTATTTACTTATTTAAATAAGTTATGTTCTAACATAAGTAAGAGACACTTGTTTACATTAACACTTCACTACAATCAGCTGCAGGGGAAATTTTTTCTGTAATGTCTCAACATTATATTCCTTAGGTTACTGGTAAGTACTCCCCGCCTCACTGGCACTAAACACTTCTTTTAAGACTAAGGATATAACTAAACCAACCCAAAATTCCATCTTTGTGGAGCTTTGTTTGGTTCTGAGGAACTACTTATGGTAGCAGGCACAGAATCATTCTGGGACAAAGCAAGAAAACAAATAAAAGAAACATAGTAAGTATTTCAGCAGA
>PVJX010003471.1:70787-108407 GCA_004027295.1 Dolichotis patagonum | reverse complement strand
TTTTTTATCAAAAATGAGATATTATAATACCCATTGATCATTTTCTGTTATTCGGTTCAGAAAGCCCTGGAATTCTTTCACTATATGCATGGCTTTATACTATTGTGTTATGTTTGATATTAATGTAATTGAAACTATGCTCAACTATAGCAGAGTAAGAGATATGGTGTTAGATACTGTTGATGTCCAGTTGACTTAACGTAAAGTACTGTGTTGCCTATGTTGTCCTCTTCTGATCTGCTCTGTACTGCCCCCTTTTGTTTTATTCTCTTTTAAATTAAAAAAAAAAAAAAGAATTTTGTTTGATGAGATGAGTGTGATATGCTCATAACTGTCGGTACTTCTGAGGTTGAAATAACAACTACTACAGCCTTTGTGTGTATGTGAGAAAGAGAGACAGAGACAGAAACAGAGAGACAGAGAGAGATTAGGAATTGAACCTAGGTCCTCCATACTAACCTTTATCTGTACCCTTATGTTTTATTTCAAGAAGACATTGATGCTGAATTTCCCAGGCTGGGTTCAAATCTATGATTTTCCTGCTTCTGTCTCCCTGAGTGTTAGGATTATACACATGTGCCACTATGGCCAGTTTTACAACATTTCTTTTTAGTTTTTAATTTTATAGTGGTATGAGTTGCAAGTGTGAAGTGTTTATCTGTGTCTGTCATTTTACCTGCAACAGATTACCTCCTCTAGCAGGATGATTCCAATGGTATTCTTTCACCTGGCCGTCCTCCACTTGTAAGTTGAGCCTGAACTCTGATTTCCTTAAGATTGACATGTCTGTCCAGAGGCAGAATAATTTGTTATTTTAAGGCTGGGACAACTGGGACACAGTGATCCTTTGCTGCGAGAATAGTGATGTGTCAAATTGAAATTCTTTTTGAAGACATCTTACTGTAACTCATATTCATCTTTCCCTGGAGATTCTGAGCCTGCTTTTTAAACTTTATAATAGCATAACTCTCCTTTGCACACAGATGACAAATAGTTGTCCGCGAAACTCTTAGTTATAAACACCAGCAGAAATGAATTAATGAATAACAGAAGTATTATGTCAGTAATTTCCCTATTCCATTGTATTTCTTAGTAAATTAACTCTTGGGATAAATAAACACTGGCTTATCTACAAATAAGAGCTTTCTGTGATTTTATTCTATTTCTAGTAATTAAAACTCCAAGGGCTGAGGGTGCAGCTCAGTGGCACAGTGCTTACCTGTCAAGCATGAGGTCCTGAGTTCATTCCCAGTACCAAAAAAAACCCCTGTCTGATAAGTTCCATAGTCATCCCATTGTATGCAAATTTCACATGTTAACAGACTACATTTTAAGCAGATTTCAATATTTAATTTGTATATGTGATCATCTTCTTTTAGAAATGATAATAAATTTGCTCTAAAGTTGTCAGTTTCTTTTTTGAGGGGCTTCTGTGTAGGATTTAATCAAGGGCCTTTGCACTGACATATTCCACTCAAATTTAGGATCCTCTTGCCTCTGCCTCCCAGAAAGCTAGGATTAAAGACCTACACTTGCTCCACCACACCTGCCTTTCAAGGTTCTTACCCAAAGTCCTGATGTCCAATATAGGGTTTCTTTTTTCTTTTTTATGGTGAGAATTGTTTTATTCCATTGAAATATTATGCAGCAACATGAGAAAGTGTAATCTTTTTCATGATTTTTATTAATGTGAAATAATAATTCTGGGAAAAAAAGACAGTGAATTCTGAACCCTTAGTACCTATGATCTGATTTGGAAATAGTGTTTTTGTAGATGTCATTAAAGTTCAGATGAGCTCACAAGGGAGAGACCTCATCCTATATGACTGGTGTCTTTTTGTTGTTATTATTGATTTCATTTTTTTATTTTAATTTTTTAAAAAATGTATTAGTGCTTGTTTTGTTTTGTTTTGTTTTTTGTTTGAGACAGGGTCTTACTACATAGTTCAGGCCAGTCTTGAACTCACTGTGTAGGCCCGGTTGGCCTCAGATTCCCAAGTATTCTGTTACAGGTATGTGCTGCCACGTTCACATGCCTGTAACAAGTTATTTTTAAAGGAAAAGTGTGAGTGCCAAAGTGGTAGAAGTCTGCAAAAAAAAAAAAAAAAAGATGTTTATTCATGTTGAATTTTAACAAAAACATAATAATGTAACATCTTATGTTGTGAATACATAACCAGCATGCTAAAAGCTGAAAGCAGTACCTAACTGGATCCTCAAAGAAACTGAAATTCATATTTTCTGACACTGAGAATAACAAACACATCAATGTGAGTTGAAATTGTTGATATGAATTAGGAAATGCTTAAATTGTATAATTCTAAAAAACAAAAACCCCAAAATAATAACATAACATCTTTTTTAGGAAAGTAAATTTTACCTATTGTGACTTTAAAAAAAAAATGGAATGGAACTTTGTAGAATTTTTTTAAGTTTTGCTTTATTTTAGGAGCTAATAATCTAACCTGACATTATTTTGTAGAGCTTGAATAATTTGCTTATAAATAAATATCCGTGAGTATCACAAGCTATAATGTAATTTATGCAAAGTCTTCATTTTTGCAAATTCACAAGGCTCATCTCAAGAGCCTCAGAAATGACACAAGGTCACCAACACACCAAATAATAGACTGTCACATGCTCATCCAAGGGAGAGCTGAACCAATGCCAAATGAGGCACTTAGATGCATAAGTAAATAGTCCTTTATTATGTGATACAGTTTTAGACTATGAGAAGCTGATATCCCTTTGAAAGTCTTAACAGCTTAAAACTGACACTGACATACTGGATAAGTGCTGACCCAGAAACATACATATTTGCCCAACAGCTCAGTTTCTAAAATATCTGAGCTTCATCATTGGCACCTCATTAAAACTGTTCTGATCTCTTCCATGGGATTTCTAAATAACAAGGTTACAATGATTTTTATTTACCTTTAAGTGTCATTGTCGCCCATTACAAGTCTCTGGAGTCATATGTTTGGGTATGTAAAATCTAAGAACCAAAAGGACCAAACAATATGGAACCGATTAAGGGAGCAATTAAAAATAATAATAATGTTTCTAATACATGAGTAGCTTGTAGGATCATTATGTAGAATCAGATACATAGTTGATTTTCAATAATTTTTGGTGGGATTTAGAAATGAAAAAATTTTTTGTCTTTTTTTTTTTGTGGTAGTAGTAGGTATCAGAAACCATGCTAGCACCATCTTCCCTGTTAATCTTTGTGATTAAGGAGGTCTCCTCCTGATTCTTGGCTTTTTGAGTCTCACTATATAGTTTAGGCTGGTATTGTACTCACCGGGTAGCCCAGGTTGACTTTGAACTTGCAGCTATCTTACCACCCAAGTACAGAGATTACAGATCTTCACTAGCACACTTGATTTAAATGGAAAATTGGTTCTTTAAAACAATTATGTAACCTGTCAAATCTTTATTCGTAAGTTAATAAAACTCCACTAAGGTTCTTCTTCATAGAAAGTTTGATTATGTGTATTTAACTCCCTAGCATATTTTAATTTTAATAACTAAAGGTAAATATTAGCACTCCTCGTCCTTATAAAGGATGTTTAGAAGGCAATATAAGAAAACATAAATTGTATTGCAAAACTCAGAAAATACTTTGTTAGATGTATCATATGCACTGGCTCTAACCTTCATGTGAAAATCAGAATCACTTACAGAGCTTAATCAGATTTAAATTCCTGGGTCCTAAGCCACCCCTTCTGATAAGTATTTCTGTAGTGAGATCCTGTGAACTCCAGCAGGCTTCAAAGGTGGCTCTTTTGTACAACTGTAGGAAGATGGATGTTTGGGAAACACTAGGTAGATAATATTTGAATCAAATAAGTTGCTAATGTAAAAGAATTGCTGATGTCTAATATACACCAAAAGTTCTCATCCTTAAATTATTTTTTGTGGGTGCTGTACAGTAGGGTTGTCCTACATATGAGGATCCTTATGGGACTATGAGTATAGGTATCAGAAATCATGCTAGCACCATCTTCCCTGTTACTCTTGGTGGCTAAGGAGGTCTCCTCCTGATTCTTGGCTTTTTGATTAAAACGATAGGATTGTTATTGAATCTGGGGTCTTGTCTAAATTCTTTATGTCTTCAACAAAGGATTGAGCAAAATTTATTGGATTAAAAGGATACTCACCAGAGTGAGAACAGGCCGGTGAGAGTAGCCCACAGCCTTGAGGGGTGTTGACACTGAGGATTTCAACTTTAGGGTTTAGAGTGCAATTGAAGGATTGGTCTTGGGTTTGACTCTCACCAGTAAGTGGCTTGGCTCAGCCCTGACACCAGAGAGTGGAAGTCTTTACCTTTTATGGCCTTAAGCATGCTAGACAAGCACTCTGCCACCTCCGCAGCCCAGGAATCTTATTTCTAATTACAGTAGCATCACACAGGAATGTTCATAGTAGCATTATTCATAATAAAATGGAAAAGCAGTACAAATACTCATCAGATAATGAATGAATAAATTGTAGCGAACCGATACAACCGGATACACTTAACATTTTAAAGAAGTACCGCATGTAGTACAACATGGGTGAAGCTTGAAAACAATGCTTAGTGAAAACAGGCATTGCAAAAAGCCACATATTGCACAATCCAGTTTACATAAAATGTCTAGACTAGGCAAATCTGTACTGATAGAGATGGGAGGACTTGGGCTATTGAGTTTCTTTCAGGGGAAAAAAAGTTCTAAATTAGATACTGATAGTGATTTGTGTAATCAATAATTACAAATATACTAGCATACTACATTGTATATTGTTGGTGGGACAATTGAATGGTATGTGAGTGTTATCTTTTTGTTAGTCTGTTTTTGTTTTGGTGGTTTTTTGAGGGTTTTTTGTTTTCTTTTATAGGTTTGGTCTTCTTCTTCCTCTTCCTCTGTCTTCTTTGCCCTCTTCGTCCTCTTTGTCCTCTTCATCTTCTTCATCTTCTTTTGGATAAGATCTTATTATGCAGCCCAGGTGGCCTCCAATTTTCAATCCTGCCTGAGCTGTAAATTCTGGGATTACAGTCATGCACCACCACACTCATCCATGAATTATATTTTAATAAAGCTGTAAACAACAAAACCTTTGGGTTTAACTATTTTGTAAGTTTAATAACCTTAATTGGCTTTATTTTCTGCTGTAGAATCAGGCTACACTTCATTCTATAAAATAGAATAAGTTTTCCAGAGGGCAGAGCAGAAGAGGTTTGTTTAATAGACAAGGTTGGAGAAAGGAGCAACTAGAGAAAAGTACATTGGTCATTTCGAAGTTTCTCTCCTTCCAAGATGAGGACAGAGAATAACGCACAGATGATGGATTAGTTAACATCAAGTCATTTCAGGCTATTTCTTTTGTGAAGGATTAACTTCAGTGTAATACAATTAAAATTAGCCTGTTCTGGAAATTTGATTATAGCTTTCTAATCCTGATTCCTCAGAAGGTCAGACCAGTTTAGTTTCAGCTTGGGACATAGCACCTTGTCACAAATGACTTCATTTTGATCTTTAGCTCATCAGTTTTGGTCTGGTGCAGGAACTTAGTCCAAAACCATGGTCTTCTGAAATTTTTATTTAATAATTCCTCTGAAATTAAAAAAAAATCCTCTGAAATCTAATGAATTACTTTACCATAATTTTGGAGATTGTAGTCTCAACATATTGTATGTAGGTTATAAAATCCTCAGGGATACACTTTCAGTTTTTGACATTCCAGGTAGAGAGACCATTTGATATTCAATAGATGTTTGTATACAAATATGTAACACTGTTTAGAAGGTACAGTACACACACACACCTTCCGTTGTGACTATTAGGAGGATAGGAGGGTAATACCATGTTCTTTAGTCATGGTTCTCTATGAGCTAAATGAAAAAGAGTTAAATGAAGAATAATTCACATTCTTATGATCATGCAAGAGTCTACACAGAGTAAGAAGACAAAACTTGAAGTGAAAAATGTGTTTTCATAAATTTATCCAAATTTTAGACAATAATTTCAAGCTCTGTTGTGATTTATAGAATCTCTATGACTTGAAGTTAGCTTTTATCTTGATTAAAATTCTTTCTTGCAACACATATAAATTAACAGATGTATGGTGGCATACTCCTGTAATTTCAGCACTTAGAAAACCGAGACAGGAAGATTGATAGGTCAAGGGCAACCTTGTCTATATGAGACACTGTCTCCAAAATAACAGAAAAGACAAAAGAAAAAATGTTTTTGAATAGACATAATTACAAGGAAAGGGAGGCCGGGATGTAGCTTAGTGGTTTAGTGCATGTTTAGCTTGCATGAAGCCCTGGATCAAATTCCCAGGACCAGAAAAAAAAAAAAAAAAAAAGAAAGAAAGAAATTTCAAGGAAGAATTCATGAGCAGATACCCTCTGTAAATACCTGATTTAGTTTGTTATATTTATCTCTGAAGATAATTCACAAATTTTTTCTACATATAACTATGGATATGTTAGAAAATGTGAATGATTTTTAGACAAATATGGCCAAAATTTGCATCTAAATGACTCATACATCAAAGCAATTTCCTGTCTACTCAATAATGACTATCTTCATACTTGGAGATAGAATTTGACATTTATAAACAATCTAATGGCCAGGTGTGGTGATTTACACTCATCCCAATATTTGGGAAACTTGAGTTCGAGGCCAGCCTGGTGTAAATAGTGAGTTCAAGGCCAGCCTGAACATAGGAAGACTCTGTGTCAAACTAAACACAACAAAAAGAAACAAAGGAACCAATCTAATGCCTCTTGTAACTAGGGAGATAATTGTGTAGCTCAGTGACTAGATCAGGGGCTGATTCCTAACAGATGAGAAGTTCTGAAGGACCCCACACATACACACACACCAGAGACTGAACCCAAGGCCTTTACACTGAGCTCCAGCCAAGGTCCTTTTAAGGTATTTTTTATGTTGAGTCAGGGTTTTGCTAAGTCACTCAGTTGTACAGCCTGGGTTTAATCTTATGATCCTACTACCTCAGCCTCCTAGGGTGGGAATTATAATCATATGCCACTATGCCTGACTCCAAGTGACGTTTCTAGTATTACTATTTTTTTAAGAACCAAATATATTTATTGATAGAAGGCGTCTGAGAGAGAGAGACAGAAGGGGTCCCGAGTGGTTACCAAGGACCCAGCCTTTTCTAGAAATTTTTATAGAGCAAAACCACGACAAGGTTGGACCATGATGTAGGTCCAAGGTGGGAAAAAATGGGAACTGGCAAGGAAGGCAGGCATGAGGTGGAACAGAACTATAATCAGCCAATAAGATTACAAGTGTAATTGCTCAGGTAAAATTGATTAAATCTGGAGCAAATGGAGAAGCAAGTCACATAGCAAGCGAGCATGATGTTTGAAAATACATATTCTTGAAAAAAAGGCAAGACAATTTTTATACAAAAATTCTGCTATGTGTTTGTTTTATTGCATTGTATTCATACCTAATAATTTTAACAGCTACAGGTTCACCGTGCTTTACTCCTTATTATAAAAATGTTTTTTAAATAAGTATCACTGTTTATAATACATTAATTGATAGTACTCAGCTTCATTATACAATGGGAAATGTACAGGGCAGGCTGACACATACTCCAGTCCTAGTACTCAGGAGACTGAGGCAGGCAGATTGCTGTGAGCTCAAGGCCAACCTAGGCTACATTGTGAGTTCAAGGCAGGTGTGAACTACATAGCAAATGTTGTCTGAAAGATAAAAACACAATGGGAAGTTGTCCCTGATACATGAGATGATGTATAGAAAACTGGCAGAGTATTATCTCTAGCCAATTTCTGTTGTTAAACATTTGTCTCACAGCTGATTTTCATCATTTGCATGGTTAAATGTGTGACTTCTCCATGAAAAGAAACACAAAGCTGCAGGCCTAAACGTCCTGATTTTAAAACATATTACAAAGTTACAGTAATCAAAATAGCATTGTACTCTGAAAAGACCACATATAGACCAATGGAACAAAATAGAGAACCTGGAAATAAACCATCTCTGAGGGCCAGTGCTACACAATGGGGAAAGGGTAATCTCTTCAACAAATGATGTTGGAAAAACTGAATATGCATGTGAAAGTGAATGAAGCTGGAGTCTTACCTTTTACCATGTACAAAAAATTAACTCAAAACTAATTAAAGACCCTGAGTTGGGCATGGTGGTGCATACCTATAGTCACAGCACTCAGGAGGCTGAAGCAGGAAAATCACCAACATCAGGAGCAGAATTTCACTTCAGGACTGAAATGTGACTTTACCACAGAGATTGGGTGAGAGACTGCCTTGGGAGACAAGTTTGGAGAGGAAAAGTGCTGAACAGGGACCTCTGAAATTCCTTGAGAGACCCAGGATTGGACCATGAAATTCACAGGGCCTATATTCTGTTGCAGGAGGCCAGATTTGGATGGTGAAATACTCAGAAGGTAGTCCTGAAGAATAAGATAGTCAAGAGGTATCTTTGAACTTTGGCACTGCTACCTACATCCAGCAGAAAGTAGTGGCCTGAAGTATTGTACAATACTTTGTGGGTGGTCTGTCTTCACTAAAATCATATTCCTCTTAGTTCTGGATAAGGGGTGGATATTCATGAATAGTTTCTAGTATTTGTTATTATGCAATTAACATTTGATGCTATTGATACCACTCAGTTTACTGCTATAGCCAATGTAAGATAGTGGTGGTTGTTAACTGTTTTCTCTCTATCCCAATATGTGGATTTCCTGGGGATTGTAAACAATAAAAAATGGATATACATACATACATACATACATACATACATACATACATACATACAGCATAATGCAAAAAGAAAACAACAGAAGACCCTGGAAGATATTCCAACTCTACTAAGGCAAATCAAGAGGGCACAAGTAGAAAGGAGAGCAAACACAAGTTGTTGGAACTCTACAAAAAGATTACAGAAAAGATGAAGAAACTACACAAATTCCAAGAGGAAATGAACCAAAAGTTAACGGAAAGTCACTAAACTACCCAAATTAGGTTCAGGGGAAGTAGGTTAAAAAAATAAAAAGGAGGAATTGACAAAATTCGTTCAAAGTATGAATGGAAAATTCACCAAAGATTTAAAATCTTTGAAAAATATATCAAACATAAATATCTGAAATATAAACTGTACATAATTCATAAATTACAGGGATCACAGTGTTTACAAGAGTATGACAAACTGAATATAATATGGTCAATTGTGAAGGCATATTCAGAGAAATCCCCACCCCAGCCCCAAAAAAAGAAAACAAGAAAAGGCCAGTGAACAGCTATTAGATGCCACTGAAAAGATTCCGGCTATTGAGTTCCTGGGGAGCTATCAGGATGCTGGACTGGGTCCAGCGGATTTTGGGGCCTTAGTCAGCCACGCTCAGTGACCTTGTTTCAGTCCCGGAGGCAGGAACCTTGCTTGAGGACTCTGGGCTCAATTGGGCTGGCCTGGGGATGGCTTGCAACCAGCACTGCTGGCTGCAGAGTTCATATCCACACCCCTAGGACAGGATTGTACCCCGGGGGCTCTGCCAAGCCCAGTTATCCATTCCCAGCTTCTGCATCTCAATTAAGAGAACCAGGAGTTTACAGAGAGGTGGAGGTTGCCTGGGGTGAGTTCCAGTGACCTGGGGAGAGTTGGAGAACTACATTCCGGCTTTAGAGTTCCTGGGGAGCTACTGGGATGCTGGACTGGATCCAGCAGATTGCAGGGCCTCAGTCAACCATGCTCAGCGGCCTTGCTTCAGTCCAGGAGGCAAGAACCTTGCTCGAGGACTCTGGGCTCAACTGGGCTGGCCTGGGGATAGCTTATGACCAGCATTGCTGGCTGCAGAGTTCATATCCACACCCCTAGGACAGGGGATTGTGCCCCAGGGGCTCTGCCAGGCCTAGTTATACTTGCCCAGCTTCTGCATCTCAATTAAGAGAACCGGGAGTCTACAGAGAGGTGGAGGTTGCCTGGGGTGAGTTCCGGTGACCTGGGGAGAGTTGGAGACCTACATTCCAGCTTTTGAGTTCCTGGGGAGCTACCAGGATGCTGGACTGGGTCCAGCAGATTGCGGGGCCTTAGTCAGCCATGCTCAGCGGTCTTGTTTCAGTCCAGGAGGCAGGAACCTTGCTCGAGGACTCTGGGCTCAACTGGACTGGCCTGGGGACAGCTTATGACCAGCACTGCCAGCTGCTGAGTTCATATTCACACCCCTAGGACAGGGGATTGTGCCCCAGGGGTTTCTCTGGCCCCAGTTCTCCACACCCTGCTTCCAGCTCTCATTTTAGGGGGCCAAGTACCTGCAGAGTAGTGGAGACTGCTCCAGTAGCTGAGGGTGCAGGAAGAGATTTGCAACACACCCAGAGGAAGCTTTGGAACACCACTGAAACCAAGGAAATAAAGAAAAATGACAAAAGGAAAGACCAAAAGGCAGGCTCAAACCACCAGCCCATCCCAAGAAAGCCTGGGAGCCATGTACATAGAAAAAAATAGAAGCCATACACCTGAAATGACTGAAATGATATCAACTGAAATAAAGAAGCAACTAGAGGAAACTATGGAGAAATTCAAATTAGAAATCATTGCCCAGGTAAAAGAAGAAATGATAAAAGTAGTGAAAGAAAAAGTGAACACGTCTAGTGAAGACACAGCTAAAAAATTAGAGGAACAAAGCAAACAGATAGAATCCCTGAATGAACACTATAAGAAACAAGGAGAATGCATAAAGCAGATTCAAAGGTATATACAGGAAATCAAAAATGCAATTGAAAGCTGTCAAAACTGCCTCAATGAAACTGAAGATAGAATTTCAGACCTCAAAGATAAGATCACAGCTAGTGAACAGGAAAGGAAAGATCTTTTAAAAATAACAAAGAATCAGGAAATAACAATTCAACATCTGCAAGATGATGCAAAGAAAAATAACATAAGATTAATAGGGATAAATGAAAAAGAAGGGGACAGCCCAAATGATATCAAGAGGATATTTACAGAAGTAATAGCTGAAAACTTCCCAGACATGAGAATGGAAACTGACATTTGGATTAGTGAAGCATATAGAATGCCAAATAGCCATAACCAAAATAAAACTACACCCAGACATATAATAATCACCATCCCAGAAACCCACCATAAGAACAGAATACTAAAAGCTATTAAAGAGAAAAGACAGATCACCTATAAAGGAAGACCTATCAGAATCACAACAGACTTCTCAACACAAGCAATGAAGTCAAGAAGAGCATGGAGTGAAGTATTTCAGATCCTAAAGGAAAACCACTTCCAACCCAGATTGACGTACCCTGCAAAACTGTCCTTCAAAATGGATGGAGAAATAAGACACTTCCATGACAACAGCTGAAAAATTTCGTGACCACAAAACTAACCCTACAAGGAATACTGAAAGATATTCTAGATACATATAGGCTAAAATCACCAAGCAAGGTAGACAATTAAATAGAATGGAAAGCTAAAGATACAACAGCAGAAAGATAACATGTCAACAATAAACCAATATATAACAGTTACAACCATTAATGTAAATGGCCTCAATTCACCAATCAAAAGAAACGCACTGGCAGAATGGATCAAGAAACAACATCCAACCATATGCTATCTACAAGAAACCCATCTTACCCAAAAGGAAACCCATAGACTGAAAGTCAAAGGATGGAAAACAGTACTTCACGCAGCAGGAAACCAAAAAAAAAAAAAAGCAGGGAATAGCAATCCTGTTTGTAGACAATGTGAACTTCAAACCAAGAATGGTCCAAAGAGATAAAGAAGGTCACTGCATACTAGTTAGGGGGAAGCTTCAAGAGGAAGAGATAACAATCTTAAATATATATGCACCAAATTCCAGAGCACCCAGCTATACAAAGCAAATATTAACAGAAATGAAGTCAAATAAGCAATAACACAATTATAACAGGAGATTTTAACATGCCATTAACACAGAGGGACAGATCAACTAGAAAGAAAATCAGCAAAGAAATAACAGAACTGAATCATACCTGTGAACAAATGGACTTGATAGATGTATATAGAGTTTTCCATCAAACAACATCAGAATATACATTCTTCTCAGCAGTACATGGGACATTCTCTAAAATAGACCATATACTAGCCCACAGAACATATTTAAATGCAAAAGACTTGAAATTATACCATGCATGTAATCAGATCATAGTGCCATGAAATTAGAAGTTAATGATAAAAGCAACTGCAAAAACCTCACAAACACATGGAAACTAAGTAATACACTCTTGAGCAATCAGTGGGTCACAGAGGAAATTAAAGAAGAAATTAAACAATATCTACAAGCAAATGAAAATACAAACACAACTTACCAGAATTTGTGGGATGCAATCAAAGAAGTCCTCAGAGGAAAATTTATTGCAGAGTTCCCACATCAGGAAGACACAACAAACACAAGTAAACAACCTGATGCTACAACTCAAACATCTAGAAAAAGAAGAGCAAGCCAAGCCCAAAGCCAAAAGAAGGTAGGAAATTATAAGGATTAGAGCAGAAATTAATGCAATAGAGACTAAGAAATCAGTACAAAGGATCAATGAATCAAAGAGTTGGTTCTTTGGAAGAATAAATAAAATTGATAAGCCCCTAGCCAACCTTGTTAAAAAAAGGAAAGAAAAAAACGCAAATTCATGCAATAAGGAATGAAAAAGGTGAAATTACCACAGACTCAGTGGAAATACAGAAGATCATCAACACCTATTTCAAAAACCTCCACTCTCATAAGTTCGATAACACTGAAGAAATAGACAGATTCCTAGATACATATGAACTACCCAAGCTGGATCAGGAAGATATAAAACTGCTGTATAACCCAATTTCTATTAATGAAATTGAAAATGTAATTAAGACCTTGCCAACAAAGAAGAGCCCAGGCCCAGATGTATTCACTGCAGAATTCTACAAGAAATACAAAGAAGACTTAGTGCCGACACTCCTCAAACTCTTCAATGAAATTGAAAGGGAAGCAATTCTTCCTAAGTCATTCCTGAAAGCAAATATTACTCTAGTACCAAAACCTGAGAAAGATCCAAGTAAAAAAGGAACTATAGGCCAATCTCCCTAATGAACATAGATGCAAAAATTCTCAATAAAATATTAGCAAATAGGATGCAGCAAATCATCAAGAAGATTATTCACCCCGACCAAGTGGGATTCATCCCAGGAATGCAGGGATGGTTCAGCATACATAAATCAATAAATGTAATCCACCATATCAATAGAGCCAAAAGTAAGAACCACATGATCATCTCTACAGATGCAGAAAAGCTTTTGATAAGGTCCAACACTCATTCATGATAAGAACCTTACAGAGAATTGGAATAGATGGTCTTTACCTCAATATGATAAATGCCATCTATGGCAAACCTACAGCCAGCATCATACAAAATGGCCAAAAACTGAAAGCCTTTATCTTAAAATCAGGTACAAGATAAAAATGTCCCCTGTCACCGCTCCTATTCAACATAGTACTGGAAATACTTGCCAGAGAAAATAGACAAGAGAGAGAAATAAAAGGAGTAAAGATAGGAAAAGAGCAAGTTAAATTATCATTATTTGCAGATGACATGATACTTTACATAGAAGACCCCCAAAACTCCATTGAAAAACTCCTAGATATAATAAATAAATTCAGCAATGTAGCTGGATACAAAGTCAATACTCAAAAATCAATAGCATTCCTATACACTAACAATGAAAATACTGAAAGAGAGGTAAGAGAAGACACACCCTTCACACTAGCATCCAAAGAAATGAAATACTTAGGAATTAATCTCATGAAAGAAGTAAAAGAGCTATGCAAGGAAAATTATAATACCCTGAAAAAAGAAATCGAAGAGGACCTCAGAAAATGGAAAGACATCCACTTTTCATGGACAGGAAGAACAAACATTGTGAAAATGGCCATTCTCCCAAAATTACTATTCAGATTCAATGCAATCCCAATCAAAATACCACTAACATACCTCATAGATCTAGAGAAATCACTCCTAAAATTCATCTGGAACCAGAAGAGACCTAGAATAGCAAAGGCAATCTAAGCAGCAAAGGGAAGCCAGGAGGCACCACAATCCCTGATTTGAAATTATACTACAAAGCTACAGTAATAAAATCAACATGGTACTGGAATAAAAACAGACCTGAAGATCAGTGGAATAGATTGGAAAATACAACCACAACCACAAACTCACTCAACCGCCTTATCTTTGATAAAGGGACCAAACATGTTCACTGGAAGAATGACAGTCTCTTCAACAAACGGTGCTGGAAAAATTGGCTATCCATATGCAGAGGACTAAAACTAGACCCATGCCTATCACCATGTACTAAACTAAAATCTAAATGGATCAAAGATCTAAATATTAAAACAGAAACACTAAATCTGTTGGAAGACAAAGTAGGTAAAAACCTCGAAGATATAGTGGTAGGTAGAGAATTCATGAACAAGAATCAAACTGCATGGGAAATATTTCCCAGAATCAATAACTGGGACCATATTTCATTAAAAAGTTTCTACATGTCAAAAGAGATTTCCAGCAGAGTGAAAAGAAAACTCACAAATTGGGAAAAAATCTTAATGGATTGTCCCTCAGACAAAGGACTTCTGTCTAGAACCTATAAAGAATTAAAAAAAATCAGACCTGAGAAATTCAAAGACCCAATCCAAAAATGGGCATCTGAAATGAACACACAGTTCTCAGATGAAGAAATATGAATGGCAAATAAATACATGAAAAAGTGTTCATCATCATTAGTCATGAGAGAAATGTAAATTAAAACCACACTGAGATTCCATCTCACCCCAGAAAGAATGGCTAGGATACAAAAAACTACCAACAACAAGTGCTGGAGAGGCTGTGGGGGAAAAAGGAACTCTTCTGCACTGTTGATGAGAGTGTAGACTGGTGCAGCCACTGTGGAGGTCAGTCTGGAGATTCCTCAAAAAGTTGGGTTTGGAGGTCCCATTTGACCCAGATATTCCATTTCTAGGCATATTCCCAGAAGATCTGAAAACATCATACCACAGTGATATATGTGCACCCATGTTTATAGCAGCACAATTTGTAATAGCCAGATCTTGGAAACAACTCAAGTGCCCATCAACTGAGGAATGGATAAAACAGTTGTGGTATTTTTATACAATGGAGTACTACTCAGCTATAAAGAATGATCACATTGAGATATTTATAAATAAACGGACACGACTTGAGGCCATACTCATAAGCGAAATAAACCAGACTCACATGCGTAAATACTGTATAGTCTTCCTAGTATGAGAGTTGATAAGTGTATATAAGATTTTATGGTAAGCATGAGTCCTCATCTCATAGCTTTGAAGCCTTTCAATGTTTTCATTCATCAGTTGGAATGGTTTTATTCTGTTTTGTTTGACTGTATCATGCGTGATGGTATGAACAGCTGTTTTGAAGAAAACAAAACATTATGACAGCTATTGCTGATTTAATATCATCCTTCTTAGAAGTCCTACCATGCTTCTATTCTTCTACTACCATTGGTTCTATCCATCACATTGTGTCTTATTGGGATATGAATATGTGTGATAGTGTAAACAAAATTTTTTTATCAAAAATGAGATATTATAGTACCCATTGATCATTCTCTATTATTCAGTTCAGAATGCCCTGTAATTCTTTCACTCTTTGAATGGCTTTAGACTATTTTGTTATGTTTGATATTATTGTATTTGAAACTATGCTCAACTATAGCAGAGAAAGTGATATTGTGATAACTACTGTTAATGTCTGGTTGTTTTAATGTAAATTACTGTGTTGCCTATGTTGTCCTGTTCTGATCTGCTCTGTTCTGCCCTCTTTTGTTTTATTCTCTTTAAAATGGAAAAAAAAGATGCCACTGAAAAGACCAAACCTAAGACTAATTGAAGTTAGAGAAAAGATAGAAGATAACACAGATGGAATTAGGAATATGTCTACAGAAATTATAGCAGAAAATTTCTGAAATACAAGAAGAGTTCAACATACAAGTAAGCAAGGTTGTCAGTGTACCCAGCAACTATACTGAAAAAAGCTCATTAAGACTTACTGTCCTAAATTGCAAGATATCAAAACAAAGCCCAGAATTTTAAAAGCAGTCAGAGAAAAGCAAACAAAGTCACATAACTTCAGTAGAATTACAGCAAATTTCTCAACACAAACCTTACAGGCCCAAAGAACTTGGAATACAGTATTTCAAGTACTAATAACAAATAACTTCCAATACAGATAAATGTATACAAGAAAGCTTGCCTTCAAAATAGACAAATATCTTTCTTTAAAAAGATCAGCTCAACAAATGTCTGACTATGAAACCAATACTCCAGAAAATACTCAAGAAGATCATGGACAGAAAAAAAAAAATGAAACCAATAAAGTTAAAATTCCAAATGAAATGATAACGCCAAGCAAGTTCAATGGTGAACAGCAAAAAGAAATGATAGTATAGCAGAGTAAGAGATATGGTGTTAGATACTGTTGATGTCCAGTTGACTTAATGTAAAGTACTGTGTTGCCTATGTTGTCCTCTTCTGATCTGCTCTGTACTGACCCCTTTTGTTTTATTCTCTTTTAAATTAAAAAAAAAAAAAAGAAATGATAGGAAAAGGGAAACAACTCACCACCAGAGAGAACGTCCAATGATATTAAATAATCACATTTCAGGAATAGCCCAGAGTGGTAATGGCCTCAACATTACAATTTAAAAACACTGATTGGCAGATTATATTAAAAAAAAAACAGAATCCAACATTCTTGCATTCAAGTTACTTATCAAAAAAGATATTCATAAACTCATTAAGACTTACCTTATTAATTCAAGGTATGGAAAAATATTTCATGCACGAGGACCCTGCAAAGAGGCAGGAATAGCAATTGTAGTATCAGATGTTAAACTTCAACATAAAACTGGTTAGAAGGCCTGGGGTTTGACCACATGCGTGGGTTGAATACTAGCGCACAGGAAAACCTTGGAACTTCCCTAGGACACATGTGAGGTACCCACAGGCAACAGGGCCATGCCCAGCAAACTCTAAGCAGCTAGCAGGGGCCAGAATCCAGTCCCGGTCCTTGACCACAAGAGCAGGTTGAATTCCAGTGCATGGGGAGGCCTTGGAAATTCGCTTCCAGGCAATAAGACCACGTCCTGCATCTGAAATCACCAGAGGACACAGGGGAGTCTCTGCAGGCCCAACTGGCTCACACCCAATGAACTCCAAGTGGCTAGCACTTGCCAGCAGTGTGGCCAAGTAGCCAAAAGTGGGCCAGGTGATTCCTAGTGCACGGGGAAAGCTTTGAAACATTGCTCAAAACCCAGAAATATAGGAAAATGACAAAACAAAACAGCAAAATGCAATCTCAAACTTCCAGTCCAACCCAAGCAAGCTGAGGAGACATGGACACAGAAGAAAATATAAGCCATACACCTGAAATGCCTAAAATGATACCAACTGAAGTAAAAAAACAACTCCAGGAAGCTATAAAAGAACTCAAATCAGAAATAGTCTCCCGGGTAAAAGAAGAAATGATAAATGTAATGAAAGAAATGTTAAACACATCTAAAGAACACATAGTTTAAAAAGTGGAGGAACAATGCAAAAATATGAAACTCTGAATGAAGAATATAAGAAACAAACAGAATGCATGAAGCAGATTCAAAGAGATATACAGGAAATCAAAAATTCCATCGAAAGTTAGCAAAATTGCCTCAATGAAAGTGAAGATAGAATTTCAGACCTTGAAGACAAGATAGCAGCTAGTGAACAGGAAAGGAAAGATCTTTTAAAAATAACAAGAACCAGGAAATAACAATTCAACAACTGCAAGATGATGCAAAGAAAACAATGTAAGATTTATAGGTGTAAATGAAGAGGAAGGTGACAACACAAACAATATCAAGAGGCTATTTACAGAAGTAATAGCTGAAAATTTCCCAAACATGAGAATGGAAACTAACATATAGATTAGTGAAGCTTATAGAACTCCAAATAGCCATAACCAAAATAAAACTGCACCCAGACACATAATAATCACCATCCCAGAAAACCATCATAAGAACAGAATACTAAAAGCTATTAGAAAAGACAGATCACCTATAAAGGAAAACCTATCAGAATCACAGCAGACTTCTCAACACAAGCAATGAATTCAAGAAGAGCAGGGAGTGAAGTATTTCAGATCCTAAATGAAAATAACTTCCAACCCAGACTGATGTACCCTGCAAAACTGTCCTTCAGAATGGATGGAGAAATAAGATACTTCCACAACAAAGAAGAGCTGAAGAACCCTGATCACCAAACCAACCCTGCAAAGAATATTGAAAGACATTCTAGACAGACATAGGAAAAAAACATTAAGCAAGGCAAACAATTAAACAGAATAGAAAGATAAAGAATCAACAGCAGAAAACTAACATGTCAAAAGTAAATCAATATATGTCAGTTATAACCATTAATGTACATGGCCTCCATTCAGCAATTAAAAGAAATAGATTGGCAGAATGGATCAAGAAACAAAACCCAACCATATACTGTATACAGGAAACCCATTTAAGCCAAAAAGAAACTCATAGACTGAAAGTCAAAGGGTGGAAAACAATACTCCATTCACCAGGATCCTCAAAAAAAGCAGGGGTAGTTATTCTGTTTTCAGACAATGTGAACTTCAAACCAAGAATGATCCAGAGAGATGAAGAAGGCCACTACATACTAGTTAGGGGAAAACTTCAGGAAAAAGAGATAATCTTAAATATCTGTGCACCAAATTTGGGAACACCCAGCTATACAAAACAAATATTAACAGAAATGAAAATTCAAATAAGCAATAACAATTATAATAGGAGGCCTTAACACACCATAGACACAAAGGAACAGAACAACTAGACAGAAAATTAGCAAAGCAATAACAGAACTGAATCACACCTGTGAACAAATGGACTTAGTAGACATATACATAGTGTTCCACCCAACAACATCAGAATATACATTCTTAGCAGCACATGGAATGTTCTCTAAAATAGACCATATACTAGCTCACAAAATATGCTTAAGTAAATACAACAGAATTGAAATTATCCCATGCTTATTATCAGATCATAGCACCATAAAACTAGAAATTAATAACAAAAGAAACTCCAAAAACATGGAAATTGAATAATATACTCCTAAGCAAACAATGGGTCACAGAGGAAATTGAAGAAGAAATTAAACAATATTTACAGGCAACCAAAAATACAAATACATCTTACCGGAAGCTGTTGGATGCAATGAAAGCAGTCCTCAGAGGAAAATTTCTTGAGATGAACTCCCACATCAGGAAAACAGAATGAACACAAACAAACTGATGCTACACCTCAAATATCTAGAAAAAGAAGAGCAAGTTAAGCCTAAAGTCAAAAGAAGGGAGCAAATTATAAAAGTCACAGCAGAAATCAATGCATTAGAGACTAAGAAAACAATACAAAGAATCAATGAATCAAAAAGTCGGTTCTTTGAAAGAATAAATAAAATTGACAGGCCTCTAGCCAACATTATTTTAAAAAGGAAACATAAAACTCAGGTTCATGCAATAAGGAATGAAAAGGGTGAAATCACTGAAGACCTTATGGAAATACAGAAGATCATCAATTTTATAGATGCAGAAAAAGCTTTGGATAAGGTCCAACACTTATTCATGATAAAAACCTTACAAAAAATTGGAATAGATGGTCTTTACCTCAATATAGTAAAAGCCATCTATGACAAACCAATAGCTAACATCATATTAAATGGCCAAAAATTGAAAGCCTTTACCCTAAAATCAGGAACAAGACAAAGATGTCCTTGATCACCACTCCTATTCACAGTGCTGGAAATACTAGCCAGAGAAAATAGACAAGAGAGAGAAATAAAAGAAGTAAGGATAGGAAAAGAAGAAGTTAAATTATCATTTTTTGCAGATGACATTTGCAGATTTGCTATGTAATACTCTACATAGAAGACCCCCAAAACTCCATTGAAAAACTCCTAGATATAATAAATTCAGCAATGTAGCTGGATACAAAGTCAATACTCAAAAATCAATAGCATTCCTATACACTAACAACAAAACCACTCAGACAGAAATAAGAGAAGCCACACCCTTTACAATAGCATCCAAGAAAATGAAATACTTAGGAATTAACCTAACTAAAACAACAAAAGATATATTCAGGAAAAATAATACCTTGAAAAAAGAAATGGAAGAGGACCTCAGGAAATGGAAAGATATCCCTTGTTCATATATAGGAAGAACAAACATTGTGAAAATGGCCATTTTCCCAAAATTGTTACACAGATTTAGTGCAATCCCACTCAAAATAGCACTAGCATACCTCACAAATCTAGAGAAATAACTCCTCAAATTCATCTAGAACAAGAAGAGACCTAAAATAGCAAAGGCAATTCTAAGCAACAAAGGCAAGGCAGGAGGCATCACAATCCCTGACTTGAAGTTATACTATAAAGCTACTGTAATAAAATCAGCATGGTAGTAGAATAAAAACAGACCTGAAGATCAATGGAATAGATTAGAAGATACAACTACAAACACACTCAGCCACCTTATCTTTGATAATGGGACCAAACATGTCCACTGGAAGAAAGATAGTCTCTTCAATAAATGGTGCTGGAAAAATTGGCTCTTCATATGCCAAAACCTAAAACTAGACCCATGCCTATCACCATGCACTAAACTAAAGTCTAAATAGATCAAAGATCTAAATATTAAAACAGAAACACTAAATCTGTTGGAGGACAAAGTATGTAGAAACCCTGAAGACATAGGGGTAGGTAGAGAATTCATGAACAAGAATTAAACTGCATGAGAAATACTTCACAGAATCGACAACTGGGATCAGAAGATTTATATACTCTTCTGTCTAGATTATATAAAGAATTAAAACAAAATCAGATCCTCAAAATTCAAAGGTGCATTCCAAAAATGGGCATCTGACATGAATACACACTTCTCAGATGAAGAAATACAAATGGCAAATAAATACATGAAAAAATGCTCAGCATCATTGATCATTAGAGAAATGCAAATTAAAACATCACTGAGGTTCCATCTCACTCCAGAAAAAATGACCAGGATAAAGAAAACTACCAACAACAAATGTTGAAGAGGCTGCAGCAAGAAAGGAACTCTTCTGCACTGTTGGTGGGAGAGTAGACTGGTGCAACCACTGTGGAGGTCAGTCTGGAGATTCCTCAAAACCTGGGATTGAAGATTCCATTTGACCCAGCTAGTCTACTTCTAGGCATATTACCAGAAGAACTGAAAATATCATATCACAGTGATATATGTGCACCCATTTTTATAGCAGCACAATTTGTAATAGCCAGATCTTGGAAACAACCTAAATGTCCATCAACTAAGGAATGGATAAAAAAGTTGTGGTATTTCTATACAATGGGGTACTACTCAGCTATAAAGAATGATCACATTGAGATATTTATAAGTAAATGGATGCAACTCAAGACCATACTCATGAGTGAAATAAATCAAACTCAGATGTGTAAATACCATGTATTCTCCCTAGTTTAAGAAATGGAAAGGGGATATAACATACAAAAACTCAATAAACATAGTGAAAAGACAAAAATCTGCTTAAAGGAGAAAAATAATATCTCAGGGAAAATGAGGAAAAAGAAAAAGGAAGGGAAAAGAAAAAATGTCTAAAATTATGTAAACACACTTAGGATAGCTAAGATGATTGTGCAACAAATCTGTAAGTTTTTAGAGCAAAATAGTTAACATTCATAGGCTTGGAACAATTTTGGATATTATTGTATAATGACCTGAGGAACTCTTGAAGATCATTATGTAAAATAATAATCCTAGTTAAGTTCAGACTATCTTGTTTTGAAGGCCTATATTGTCAGTGTTCTGGGCTCTTTGCTATTGTTTATATGTCTTTTTCATTTCATGTTTTTCTTGGAATTTGTTTTGTCTTATTTTGTTTTGTTTTTCTCTCTAATATAGAAAGAATAGGTATACATGTAGAGACTCATGCATGCGTAGAACTTCTAAACAGTGTATGAGAATCAGTTATATAATGCACGATGAAATGAATAACTACTTTGAAGAAAAAGAGACACCAAGGTATCCAGTGCTGATTCTGTAGTGTCATGATGTGCAAAACAGCAATACTATTATTCTTTGTTCAGAGTGATTTAGTCTGTTTTGTTTTGTTTAATTTCAACATATGTGAAGGTATGCACAGCTATTTTGAAGAGATTGAGAGACATTGTGGCAGCCATTGTTGACTTCTGTATTGTCTGGTCTTGACGACCTAAAATGCATTTGTCATCCCGTTCTGATCAGTTCTATACTATTTTGTTTTGTGTGAATTCATTGTATGCAAAGATATGGAAAACTATTTGGAAGAAAACAAGAGATAATGTGATAGACAGTGAAGATCTCCTGTTGTCTTGCTTTGAAACCTATGTCTTTTACATTGTTTTTGTACAATATGTTTTGTTCTGTTTAATTTTATTCTCTTTAAAATAAAATTTTTAAAAAACTGGTTAGAAGAGACAAAGAAGGCCACTATGTACTAGTTAAAGGAGCAATCTAACAAGAAGAGCTAATGCTTACAACTATTTATACACTAAATACTAGATCACCAACCTACAAAAACCCTGAACATAAAAGATCAAAGATAAAATGAGAGATCTTAATACCTCACTTTTGCAAAAAGATAGATCAACTGAAGATAAAGTAAATAAGGAGATATCAGAGGGCCAAGTGTGGTGGTGCACATCTATATTCCAGCACTGGGGACTGTAAGGTTGGAGGATTGTCATGAGTTCGAGGTCAACCTGAACTATATAGCTAGAATCTTTCTCAAAAAAAAAAAAAAAAGAATAAGAAAAAAGAAAAAAGGTAAAAGAAAGAAAATAAAAAACCATAAATATCAGAGCTAAATCACATCCTTGAAAATATGGGTTTAATAGATATCTACAGAATATTTTATAGTACTACAACAGATATATATTCATTTCTTCAGTATGCAGTGTTTTCTTTTTTTTTAGTGTTTTCTCGAAAATAAATCACACATCAATCTACAAATCCTGCTTAAATAAATACAAAAGAATCAAAATCACCCCATATGCACTATCAGACAACTGTGAATGAAATTAGAAATTAAGGATAGAAGAAACTTCAGAAAAACTAGAACTGCCTATATAATTGATAACCCACTCCTAAATAACTAATAGGTCACAGAAGAAACTTAAAATTTTCTGGAAGTTAACAGCAGTACCTATATTACTCATTAAACTCTCTGGACACTATGAAAGCAATCCTAAGAGAAATGCTTTGCAATCAGTGCTTACATTTAGAAAACAGAGCAAGTGTAAATAAATAATTTTAAATACCTAAAGATACTTGAGAAACAATAACAATCAACACCCAAACTAAAATTAAAAAGGGAAATAATAAAGATTAGAGATTAAATTGAGACTAACACACACATGCACACACATACACACACACACACACACAAAAACAAAGAATCAATGAATCAAAGAGCTGGTTCTTTGAAAGAAAAAAGAAACTTAACTCTTAGCCAAACTTAGCAAGAGAAAGCAAAAAAGTCACATCAATGCAATTAGATATGAAAAAGGTAAAATCACTACAGACATTATCATAATCCAGAAGATAATGAAAATTTAAAATCAAGAAGTATTATGAAAAATTGGGTTCCAATAAATTGAAAAATGTTAAAGAAGTGGACAAATACGTAGACTTACACAAATTACCAAAGCTAACCCAAAATGACACTGAAATACTGAACAACCTAATAATAGGCCAATAAAATTGAAATAGTAAGGAAAGAATCTACCAACTAAAAAAAGCTCAAGATCAGATGGATTCACTGTTGAATTCTACAAAACCTTTAAGGGTGTTATATCACCTATACTCCTCAGCCTCTTCAAGGAAACTGAAAAGGATATAGTGCTTCCAAATTCATTTATGGAAGCCAGCATCACTCTGATTCCTAACCCAAACAAAGACCCTACCAAAAAAACAAAAACAAAAACAAAAACAAAAAAACAAAAAAAAACCCTGTGAATCAATGTCCTTAATGAATATAGATTGAAAAATTCTCTACCAGATATTAGCAACTAGAATGCAGCTCGCCATCAAGAAGATTATACATTATGACCAAGAAAGTTTCATCCCAGAGATGCAAACTTATGCAGCACTGCATTCAACATGAGCAAATCAATAAATGTAATACATCACATAACAGAAGCAAAGTCAAAAACCATATCATCTTATCAGTAGATGCAGAAAACACTTGACAAAACCAACACCACATCATGATAACCCTGAAAAAAATATGCATAGAAGGACCATACCTGAATTCAATAAAAAAAATTATTAATGACAAACCAACAGCAAATAACATTAAATGGAGAAAACTAAAAGCATTCTCTCAAAAATCAGGAAAAAGGCAAAGACACCACTACTACCACTTCAACTTACATAGAACTTGAAACTTTAGCCACAGTAATCAGGCAAGAGAATGAAATAAAAGTGATGCATATAAGCAAGGGAGAACTCAAATTATTATTTTCAGATGACATGATGCTGTTTATAGAAAACCCAAAGAATTCCACCAAAAAACTCTTAGAATTAATAACCAACCTCAATGATGTTGTGGGATACAAAATCAACATATAAAAATCATTAACATTTATGAACACCAATAGTGAACTTCATGAGAAGGAAATTATGAAACCATACTATACATGGTAGCATCAAGAAAAGAGAAATACCTAAGTATTCACCTAATCAAAGAAGTGAAAGACCTCTACAAGAAAAACTACAGGACTCGATTGTAGAAAAGATTCAAAAGGACATCAGAAAATGGAAAGATATCCCTTGCTCTCAGATAGGCAGAATCAATATTGTCAAACTGGACATACTTTCAAAGCTGTAATAGAGATTCAATGCTGTCCCAATCAAAATACCAATAGCATACTTTAAAAAGCTAGAGAAAATGATACTTAAATTCAAATGGAACCAGAAATGATCCAGAATAGCAGGAGCAAAGCCAGAAGCACCACATTACCTGACCTCAAACTATACTACAAAGCAACAGTAATTAAAATAGCTTGAAATGGACAAAAACAGACATGTGGATCCATGGAACAGAGTAGAGGAGACAGAACCATCCCCAGACACACTGAACTCTTTGATCTTTGACAAAGTGACCAAAAGCATACATTGGAGGAAAGACAGCCTATTCAACAAATGTTGCTGAGCCAACTATATATCTGTTTGCAGAATAGTGAAACTAGACCCATGTACCATGTTACTAAACCATGTATTAAATTAAAATAAAATCTAAATATTAAAATAGAAACATTGAACCTACTAGCAGATAAAATAGATAAAACATAATGTCATAGGTGTAGGAAAAAGTTTCCTAAACAGAACACCAATTACACAAGAATCCACAGATGGAATTGTATCAGACTAAAAAGCTTCTGCACAACAAAGAGATTGACAAATAGAAGAGACAACCTACAGGATAGGGAAAAATTTTACCAACCTTCCTTGGACAGAGGATGAATATCTAAAGAACTAAAAAAAATAAGAACATTTGAAAGGCCCAATCAAAAAAATGGGCAAGTAAAATAAATAGATACTCTGAGAGGAAGAAATACAAATGACCAAAAAGTATATGAAAAAGTGTTCAACATCCTGGACATTAAGGAAGGGCAAATCAAAGCAATGCTAATATTCAATTTTATAGCAGAAAGAATGGCAGTTATCAAGTAGAAATAAATAAATGAATAACATGGTGTGGCTGTGGTGAAAAAGGAACCCTCCTACACTGTTCGGGGAATGTAAACCAGTGCAACTATCATGAAAATCAGTGTGAGATTTCTCAAACAACTAAAATTAGAAATTCTGTATGATCAGATGTCCCCTTCTAGGTATCTTCCAGTGAAAGCTAAAGACATTACACTGCAGCAACACATGCATACCAATGTTTGTAACAGCACAATTTATGATAGCTAAATCCTGTAACAGTCTGCCTACTCATCAACAGACAACTGGATAAAGAAAATGTGTATATAATAGAATACTACTCAGATACAAAGAAGGACAAATTTGAGGTATTTGTAGAAAACTGGATGCACCTAAAAATATAACATCGAGTGAAGCAGACACAGAAGCTTAAATACCATGTAGTAGCTCTCATTCGAGTAAGGCAAAGAACAAAGAGGACTGATATAAGGCTCCAAGGGGATGGAGCGCTTGAAAATGGGAAGGGGTATAAGAGAACACGGGTGAGAGGAAAGCAAGAGTAGTAGGGAAAGGAAAATAAGCAGAATAAAAATTTGGCAGGCACGGAAACCTAATAAGCTTAACGAATGCTATAAACTATATGCCATTATATGCCACGAATATGAGCTCAGATTAGTGACAGCAACAAGAACAAAAATGGGGGAAGGGGATTGAGAGGAAGAGAGAGGGAAAGGGAGGACAGTAGAAGAATCAAGGTGTCTATGTACATGGACCTACTTTCCAAGATGATAGTGAAATGAACATACTGCAAAATGTGCCAATAAAAACATAAAAATGAAAGATGCAAAAGTATCTCTAATAAACAGTTCATGGAGGAAAAAAGACATTTATGATCTCAACTGTCAGAGAAAATGTAAAATAACTTAATAAGGATGTGTAAGAATTAGAACCTCATTCTTTGCTGTATGCAACAAAAAAAAGATGCAGCTGGTATGAATACAAGAGGATCACTAAAAAAAATTAAACATAGAAGTATCATATGACCCAGTAGTTCCCTTCCTGGGTGTATAACCAAAAGCAGAGTCTCAAAAAGGTATTTGTACATCAGTGTTCATAGTGGCATTATTCACAGTAGGCAAAAGGTTGAAACAGCCTGAATGTCCATCATCTGATGAATAAAATCCAGTTATGGTAGTACACACCTGCCATCTCAGCACTCTGGGAGGCTGAGTCAGAGGAATCTCAAGTTTAAGTCCATCCTGAGCAGCTTAGCAAGACCCTGACTCAAAAGAAAAGAAAAATATGAAAGGTTTGGGGATGTTGTTTGGTGCAAAGGCCCTGTGATGAATCTGTAATGCTTACAAAAATGAATAAAGAAGATGTGGTACATGCATATAATTGAATATTATTTCACCTTTTACAAGGGAACATCATCATAACCACAATATGAATGCCTTGAGAAT
The DNA here is from genome assembly GCA_004027295.1 of Dolichotis patagonum. Lineage (NCBI taxonomy): Eukaryota > Metazoa > Chordata > Mammalia > Rodentia > Caviidae > Dolichotis > Dolichotis patagonum. The sequence continues at coordinate 81,098 of PVJX010003471.1, read as the reverse complement.
ATTACAAGTGAAGTAAAAAACTTGCAAAATTACAAATGCTAAAATGTTTTACTTATTTTTGAAATATATAAAGTACTCAAACTCTTAGAAAGTAGGATTGTCATTGCCATAGGTTGAGCTTGTGTATACTCCTAAGTGGCAGAAGTTCTTTTTTCTAAGAGGAGTTTATTGTCATCCAACCAGCTTCTCAAATATTAGGCTCTATGTAGCTGTCAAGTAAAGATATGATCCTACTTAATACTCTCACCTTTCTAGGAACAACAAAACCAAAAGCAACAAACAAGCAGACCAAAACCAAAACCCTCATTATAAAATCATGACTGCAAACAGATAAATCTCCCCTCATATACAACCAGAAAAGATTTGTTAGACACATTCCTTAGCAATCTTCATTTGACTGTCTTTTGTGATGGCAGTTCCTTTATTTAAAAAAAAAAAAAAGAAAGAAAGAAAAAAGGCAAAATAAGCTATAGTAGCTCTACATGAGACATGCATGAGACGTTCAAGAACTCCTCACTTGCCCCTGGGACTACAACCCAGCTGGTAAATGAACTTTTGTCATTCATCTAGCTGCCCTTCAAGGTGGCAATAATTCACTATAGAGAGTACTAACAGAGTTGATAAACACATCCCAAGGTAACCAGCTGACTGAGGCAGCTGCAAACGATGCTGATTGAGGCCCCTGCCCTCAGCCCTCTAATTAGGAAAGAATTCCTCCATCATACTTGACCCAAATATTCTCAGTCAAAAATTAAGTGACCTGTCACTCATAAATCTCAGTTTGTTCCATAAGACTGTTTACAATGATATCATGATACATTGTTTCTTGCTAGTGCTAATCAATGAAAAATTATTAAGTCTGTATATCAAACCTTTCATTTGGAGAGAGACTAAACCCATGAGATGGCTTCAAAATTATCCATGAAAAGGGACTCTCAAACAACACAACAGATAGTTATGTGTGAGTTCTCACAACAAAAAAGCAAACAAACAAGCAAACAAACAAACAAAAAACAATTCACTTAACCAGACCATGCTTCCTCCAAACACGTAGAGACATGGCAAATAGCCTTTTAAAAAGGTTACAACTTCCTTTTACCCCCTGCCAAAATTAAAAAATAAAAATCTAATACCTATTGGTCTGGGTAGATACTTTTATTAAGTGGGTTGAGACCTTCCCTTACAAAAGAAAAAAATAAAAGCACAAGAGATGGTACAGATTTTGTTCTCAAAAATTATCCCAAGATTTGGCCTTCCTTAGGCTTCGCAGAGTGAAAATGGGCCTTCTTTTAAAGCAACGGTCACATGGGGATCTCTAGGGCCTTGTGCATTCTCTGTCACCTTGATTGTGCCTGAATACCATAGTCATCAAAAAAAAAAAAAAAAATCAAAGAATAAATAGGACCCTAAAGAGACACCTTCACAAAATGTCTCAACAAACCCACTTATAGTTGCCCAAATTACCACCTTTAGCTCTTATTTAAATAAAAAATATGCCTCAAACTGGAGATCTTAGTTCTATTGAGATGTGTTACAGGTGCCCTTTTCTCACTAATAGTTTTCTCTCTGATAAAAAAAAGTAGTTTTCTTAACCTATGTATAGTGACCCTCTTTGCCTCTTCTGAAAAGTTTTGTCTTGAATTTCACTTCATCTGAAAATAGGATACCTATTCCTATTGTATGGGATATTGTTTTCTGTTCTTTTATTTGTAGTCTATGAATTTCTTTTTAATTAAATGTGGTTTCTGTGTCTAGCATATTGTTAGGTTTTGTTTCTTGATCCTTTCTGCCAAAATCAGTGTCATCTTCTGTTTTTTTTTTTCAATCTGTGTCTTTTAATTGGGGAATTGAGACCATCCCAGTGAGTGTAGTGGCTTCTATTTAGATGTCCCGTTGGAGCCAAATGTGCTCATAGGTGAAGCTTTTTGCAGGTGGCTGGATCTCTTGTGTGTGAATTTGGATGAAGACTGTGCTATATGGATTAGCCCCCTAATTGGCTTAGCATAGCTCTGAGTGTGGCTGAATAGATTTACTGAAGAGGACAGTCCCACTCTGGGTGTGGGAGGGCGTCAATCAACAGACTTATACCCTAGGTGGAAGATAAAGGCACAGAGGAAGGCAAGCTTGTTGCTGTGGCTGTCTTTTTGCCTGCCCTACAATGGACTGTTTCTACTCTGTCATGTCCTTCTGCCATGTTGCCCTGTGATGGGGCCAGACAACTATGGACTGACCTTTCCTCATTAAACTTGTGGGTGTCAGGTATTTTGCCCCAGCAATGGAAAATGAACTAGTACAGTGGGAGGTTTTACTGAAAGGTTTGACTTATTCCTGTTATTGTGTTATTTTCCTGTTGCTGATTACCTTTTTTACTCTTCTGTGTAATTCTTTATCCTGACTGGAACCTTCATCCTAATAGACTTTTGTCATGGCTGTCTGTATTATTTCTTTTTGGGATATCCTCAAGAATTTTTTGAAGTACTTGGTTGGTGATCATGAATTTCTTAATGTGCTCTTTGTCGTGGAAATATCTCTCTATCAGTTTTGATAGACAGATTTAAAGGATATATCAGTCTGGGTTGAAAGTTGTTTTCTTTTACTCCAGGCTTTTTTGGCCTTTAAGGTTTGTGGTGAGAAGACTCCTGTACCTCTAAAGAGTTTACACTTATTTGTAAGTGATTCATTGCTCTTTTCTAACAGCTTTTAAGATTTTATCCTTCTGTTGGACTTCTGAGATTTTAGCTCTCGTGTTTCATGGAGAAGTTATGTTTTGATCATGACTATTTGGGGTTCTGTAGGATCAGTTATCTGTATGTTGCATTCTTTCTCCATATTTGGATATTTTTCTGCCATTATTTCATTAAACAGTTTTTTGTGTCATTTGTTCTATCTTCTAATTTTTCACTAATTCCAATTAATCTTGTATTAGTTTTTGTATCATTTAGCAGGGGTTGGATTCTTTATTTCTCTTTCTGTCTTTTTCTCTCTTTTCTTTTTCTTTCTTCTTTTTCTTTCTTTTTCTTTCTTTCTTTCTTTCTTTCTTTCTTTCTTTCTTTCTTTCTAGCTTGCTTGCTTGCTTGCTTGCTTGCTTGCTTGCTTGCTTACTTACTTTTGTAATACAGAGTCTCACTATGCAGTCAGAAAGACACATGGTGTCTCAGACACATGGTGATCTCCAACCTCAGCCTCCTGAGTGCTGAAATTACAGACATATACCATGTCTAGCTCATTTTTCTAATTCTCTTGTGGCTGTACAAGGTATCTGTAACTGACCTCAGCCTTGTCTTCTAGATCTAACATTGTGTCCTTTCATGGGTCACTTCTGGAGCCCATATTTCAATAGAATTTTTAATCTCCCAGATTTTTTTTGGTACCTCTTCATGGATTCAAATTTTTTGCTAAACGGTCATTGATGTTTTCTATTGTTTTCTTTAGTGCCTATACATTTTTATTAGTGTTTTCAGTAAGCACACTTATCATTTTTTGTTTAGTTGTTTCTTTGAGCTTGCTGTTAACATTTTTTTTAATCTTTTATCATGTTGATTAGTTGAGCTGAGTGAATTCTAACTTCTTCCCCCTTGCAACCCTTGGGATCAGCTTAGGAGTTTTGGAAGGAATTTTATTGCTACATCTTCTCACTTTTCTGTTGTTGATAATGTTGTTGTTGTATGTGTTTACATGTGCATGCTGAGGTCTGTGGGCATTCACAGTGGAAATACTTTGTTGCTTGTGGAGATTTCTTTAGTTTGTGTCCATTCTTCAGTGATGCACTCTTGGCATGGCTAACTGTAAGCCTTCATCCCAAGATCTAAACCCCTGTGTTAATTTGGGTGGAGAGGATGCAGTGTAAATGACACAGCACCAAATTCCCCAAGAATGGACTCAAGGATTGTTAACAACAACAACAAGCAAAAACAAGATACTGGCATATGGAGATAACCTATCAATAGCAGCAACTAGGTCACCATGGCAATAACAACTGCATAAGCAACAGTAATATTGTCAAAAACAAATCAGATATTGACATACTTAAAAATAAAAAATGTACTATCCTAAAATATAGAAAGAGCTATAATTATTACATAAACACTAATGTACACCAGATGTAGACATACAGTAAATACCTGCTGAATGCAATACTTATATCTCCAGTAACAATCAACAGTAATGCCATAAAGTTAACTAAATATCTAATGATTAGAAAATCTTAATGGTCATACAAATAAAGAAAGAGGGGGTGGGAAAGAGGAGAAAGAAGAAAATTTTTGAAAACTTAAGTACTAAAAAATGAGCAGAATGAGAGAAGATAAAGGATAAATGATCCTAGTAAGGAATAAAAGACAATGAATAGAATTAGATGAAGATAACAGAAAAGAACAAAAAAGAAAAAATAAGAATAAAAATTTTAAAATTAAAAGGAAAAAAGAAAGAAGAGAAAAAATAGAAAAAGGTAAAGGAAAAAGAAAATACCAAACCTCAAAAGCCAATGGAGGAGGAAAAAAAATAATGAGAAAAAAATTCTGTATTTGAATGAGTGGTTTCTGTCCAGGATCTTCAGCTTCAGAAACCAGCAAATCATGTTTTTTTCTCCTCCTGGTTTTACAACCTGTGGTTTGTGATGTGCCCACCCACTGCTCCAGAGGCCACTCTGTCCGTTCACCTTAGGCCACTCTGTCCGTTCACATGCCTCAGCTTAGATGGTTCACCGCAACCATCTAAGCTGAGGCATGTCCTTGTTTATGTTGGTAGGTTTGGAAAGCAACCAGACCTTTGTTCTGTGCTATGTGCAGGTGGCAAGGTAAGGGTTCAAGAAGACTGCTGTGTTAAATTCCAGCTCTGAAAGCTACACGCTATGGATGGCATGGCCTGTGTCCTTCCTTCCCTGAGCTTAAACTTCTCAGGGGATCTGTGTATAGTCTGTTCCCTATCTGAAACTATCTCCCATAGCTTTCTCTCACCCAGGCATTGTAAGAGGGCACCTGGGAAATCTGAAGTAAAGTTGATTTGTAATTTTTATGTGGCTCAGTCTTAAATAATCAACTTCTTCCCAAAATAACGTTTGATTAAACACTCCCTGGCAAGATGATGCTTGCCGCACTGGATTTCTTCTCCAAGTGCAGCCTTTGTTGTGAGTAGATGGCCCCCCACCCCTAACCAGGATGAGCTTCTGGACTGATTTTTTTTTCCATCCTTGTGGTTCATTTTTCCCACTTCTCTGTAGTTTTGAATTTTCCTGCCAGTTCCCTCCCAATTCTTGGAGCTCTATTTCTTTTTTTGTATGTGCCTAGATTCCACGTCCTAGAGAGGCTCTATTTTGATCATGATTGCTACTCTACCATTTTGGTTTCCTCCAGAAGTTTTTTCTTATCTTTTGACAACTGTGTCAGAAGATGAAGATTTTATGTACTTCACGTTAACTTTGTCATGTACTTGATTACTGAAGAAAATTTTGACATTTCAATATGACAGTCTACATTTTTTTCCAAAACATGCTATCTCCTCTGTTTATCACCACAATATTTCTCTTTCATTTTACTGCAACACAGTACTAGCCTGCTGTCTGTCATCATTATGGTTTAATTATGATCTGTGATTTTACCTAATCATGTGTTCAAACTCTTTGACATTTTTGTTAACTTCTCAAAATCAAATTCTAAATTAAGTCTTCTTGACTTTGCACCAAATTTAAAATTTACCAGAAGATCCTTAGGAAACCTCAAAGGATTTATTCTCTTATATTATAAAAAAAAAGAGAGATAGTTTTTTTTCTTTCTTTTTTTTTTTTTTTTGTACTGGGCATCAAACTCACAACCCTGCGCTTGCAAGGCAGGCACTTATGCCGCTGAGCTGAATCTCCAGCCCGAGAGATTGTTAATTTATCAGGATTACTGCATTTGATATGTTAAATTGTATGAAAAGTAACACAAAATGAGAAGTGATGCTTATCTAGGCATGGTCACACACCTCTGTAACCTCAGCTATTCAGGTGGCTAAAGCAAGAATGTCAAAAGTTTGATGTCAGCCTGAGCATTTTATCAAGGTACTGGTAGACCAGAAAGCTTTACCTGTGAAATTTATCACAGAAAAAGCTTTTCTTGCAGTGCTGAGGAGTGCAGTGGTGGAGGTTGTGAATTATGGTATAAAAGATGTGTGGCGTCACAGGCCTGTGGTCCCAGCACTCCGAAAGGGTGAGACAGGAAGATTGCTTGCTTGAGCCTAGTCTGGGTATCTAATGACTTGGCAGGATTCTGTCTTAACATAAAAAATATAAAAAATGTTGGGAATGTAGCTTAGTGTGAAGGCCCTAGGTTTAATTCCTAGCACTGCCTCCCCAAAAGAGTTATCAAGAGAGAAGAGACATTTTCTTCCCGTTAGCAAGGATCTAACATAGAACTACATGCTATCCCTTTTTATTTTTTTATTTTGAGCCACTATATAATCAAATTGCCCAGGCTGGGCTCTGCATTCTCCTGCCTCAGCCTTCCCAATAGTGTGCTTGCATACCCAGCAAGATACATACATTTATTAGCATTTACCTGGACAAGAGGTCATTGAAAATAACCCAAACTCAAAGAAAAAGTCTAAGGGTTTATATACAACTGTAACAAAGAATAAGAGATTTTTATTTGGGGGGAATGAGACATTGTGAGCAAATGACTATGAGAAAAATAACTACTAGACGATAAGGACTGTTTTACTAAGATCTGTTTATGCAACTGTGTGTGTGTGTGTGTGTGTGTGTGTGTGTGAGAGAGTGTGGTTCTTGGGGTTGAGCCCAGAGACTTTGCACTGAGTTATATCTCCAACCCTTTTTATTTTGAGACAGTGTCTTGATAAATTGATAAATTGCCCTTGCTTGGCTTGAATTTAGGATTATCCAGATTTAGCTTCCCAAAGTGCTGGGATTTCAAGTATGCACTGTTACACTCAGCCTATCTAACTCATTTTGGTGTTGACTCTATCTCTAATGATAAATAGCTTTCCAATTCCTGGAATAGGCATAGGATGGGGAGAACTTTCACAGAGAAAGTTTAGGCACTATTCTTAGGGAGACAACATACAATGCACTCTTCTTGCATTTTTAAAAAAATTTTTAATTGCCTTCACCTCAACATACTATAACTCTTGTATCTTATTTTGGTTAGTACTATATACCCTGACCCTCATTTCCCTCACCTGAAGTTTGTCCAGAATTTTCCTACATCAAGAGCTGGGCTGATAGCAATGAGATAACTTGACTTGATAGCTGAGAGATAAGAGATCTGCAAAGGAAAAGAAAAACACAAACCAGAGTAGGATTAAATAAGAAAAAAAAACAAATTTAAGCTTATTTAAGCTCTATGTTATTGAACTAGTCTCCAAGTCCTGTGAATAACTCATCTGATGTGAACATAAGGAAATGGAATCCAAGTATATTTTAATAATATTAGATTTAAAATGTTCTAAAAATAGTACATCAAGGGGAAATGCAGGACTGGGGTAGGAAATACTGGGTTCCAGAGTGATGTGGACCTAAGACACCCGAGGGAAGCAATGGCATGGAAGATGACAGGGAAATACCTAAACATAAACAATAAATAGTATGGGGGGGGGAGTAAAAGAAGAAAAGTATGCACATATTTATATATCACTATTTGTTGCCTGCTAAATAACTATCAATAAATAAGGGCAATGCATATGCTGGGCAATATAACAAGAATATTACATTGGCTTGCACATCAGTTTCATATCAATTCCTAGGCTGGAGATGTAGTTCCATGATAGAGTTCTTGATGGCATGCTCGATAATTGGGATTTGATCCCTAATATCACAGAAACATAAATCCAAGCTCATATTAATTCTTTTGCTATCTCCATGAATTAGACTGTTTTTCATAATCTTATAGAAAATGAAACAAAACTGTATCTCAAAGGTTATATCTCTAAGGTATAATCTCTATAATAGAATTAATAGGAAGTGGGATAGGGACATGAACCAGCACAGGGTAATTCCAAGACCCTCTTTCCTCCTTAATATCTTTCTTTTTTTATGGCAAATTAAATTTTGTGCATGAATAAGAGAAACTAGCAGAATCTAGGCACATTTGTTTTAACCCTGGTGATTGAATTAACTCAGCAACATTTGCTGAGAATTCATGAATTGTTAATGGAATTGCTGAAGTACTATCACCTTTGCTGATATCTACTTGAAAGGTGCCTTAATTTAACTCTAGGGTATTTAAATTGTTTGGCTTCTCAGAAGTTTCATTTAATCGGTCTTGACCTGGAAGTTGGCCAAAAGCTCTTGACAATAGACGTGACCACTATTCCAAGAAACCTGTTCTTATAATATTAAGTAGAGCACAGGGAGGATTATCACTGAGTACGTATTGCTCTATTGATCCATCTTATGTGTCTTATAAATTATTAGTGGTGGGCACATACTACCAGAAAGTAGAAAAAAATAAATAATCAAAACCCCCTTCTTACTTTGCATAGTAGCTTTATAAACTGTTCAACATTTTACAAAGAGATTTTTTTTTTCTGTACTGGAAATTGGACTCAGAGTCTTCCCACTGAGCTATATGCCCAGCCTATTTTTCATTTTTTAATTTAAGAAAGAGTTTTTTATAAGCCACTAAATTGCCCAGGCTGAACTCAAACTTATGATGCTTCTGCCTCAGCCGCCTAGATGAACCTAGATGTGAACTACCACACTCAGCTTCCTATTAACATTTTTTGTTAGTATCTATTTGCTGTCCATAATGATTAAATTCATCATAGATAGTTGGTACATGTACATGACACATCTTAATTTTTTTTACAAACCTTTCCCTTCCCCTCCCCTCTATTTTTCCCCTTCCTTCCTTCCTTCCTTCCCTTCCCTTCCCTTCCCTTTCCTTTCCTTTCCTTCCATTCCTTTCTCTCTCTCTCTCCTTCTCTTCTTTCTTTCTTTCTTTCTTTCTTTCTTTCTTTCTTTCTTTCTTTCTTTCTCTGGAGACACAGTCATATTACTATGGTACAAGTTGTACTTGAACTCACTATGTAGTCCAGGCTGGACTTAGAATGGAGACCATTCTGCCTCCATCTCCTCAGTGTTGGGATTATAGGTATGCACGATACCTCCACTCTTGGCTTTTTAACACACACACACACACACACACACACACACACACACACACACATACACACACTCTCAGTATTAGAGATTGAACCTAGGACTTTTTCACTCAGCTGCATCCCAGCCTTTTTTACTTTTTTATTTTGAGACAGGATATCACTAAGCAGCTAAACTTCCCAGACTGGGCTCAAATTTTTGATCCTCCTGCCTCAGACTCCCAGAATGCTGGTATTACAGGCATGCACCACCATTCTGGCCTAGACTTGGCTTTCAATCTCCACTTTTCCTGCAACAGAATAAATTGGATTCAAGTGATCTTCCTGTCTCTGCCTTCTGAATAGCAGGAACAACATGTGTGTACTACCACGCCCAGCCCTTATTTTCTAAGATTTCTGTTTGACAGAAATGGCAACCACAGTGACTATGTTTTAATTATCCTGCAAAACTTCAAGCAGTTTGTAATTAACATCCTACTCCCTGCCTCCTGGCTCTGAAAATGTTCTGTAAGTGAAAAGTATGTATATATGTACGTATTATTTTTGCAGTACTGAAGACTGAACCGAGGTCTTTTGTACCAAGTTATATTCATAGTTACATTTTTATTTTTTAATTTAAAACAAAGTCACTAAATCAATAATTTGCCCAAACTGAGTTTGAACTTGTGGGCCTCCTGCCTCAGCTTCTAAGAGCACTGGAATTACTGTCATCCTCATTAATGATAAAATATCTATGACAAATATTTGTATATGAGTCACTTTAAATTTTTTTGAAAATCATACTATGACCCTAGGCCAGATATTCAGACATTTATTAAACTGAATAATTATGGCAAAATGACATTACTCTGAAATTCAGTAAGGAAAATAAGGGCAGAATAGAAGCTGGCAGCAAATCCCTGTTTCTCCAGGATCTGAAGCTGAGATACCTAGAAATAACTTAGTGAAGAAAGCGAAAAAGAGCTCTAGGTATCCATAGCCAATAGGAAAGTTACAGATCACAGGGACTCTAAAGACAGTGCAGAGAAAACAATGAAGCAACCCAGGATGCTAACCCTGGCTCACCAAGAAGGGAACTTGACTCTGTAAACACAAGGTAAACCCAGAAGGATTGACAGCCCCAGTGATAAACAATGGACCAGACAAAAGCTCAATAGTTATTGTAAGTTGAAAACATAAACATAGTGGGAAGGCGGCGGGGGGGGGGGGGGGGGGGTG